>CAJQZJ010000528.1:1453518-1467550 GCA_907164525.1 Lophiomys imhausi | reverse complement strand
TGTGTGTGTGTGTGTGTGTGTGTGTGTGTGTGTGTGTGTGTGTGTGTATTCCGTATGCATGTCTGGTACCTGCAAAGGCCAGAAGAGGGCATCTGATTCCTTGGGACTGGAGCTATGGCTGGTTGTGAACTACCATGTGGGTTTTGGGAACAGAATCCTGGTCCTCTGCAAAAGCATTAAGCTCAACCACCGAGCCAACTCTTCAGCCCCCATACTCCATTTTATTTTATTTTAGTTTAAAACGTTTATTTATTTATTTATTATGTATACAGTATTTGCTCTACATATATGCCTGGGCAGATCTCAATGTAGATGGCTGTGAGCCACCATGTGGTTGCTGGGAATTGAACTCAGGACCTTGGGAAGAACAGTCAGTGCTCTTAACCTCTGAGCCACCTCTCCAGCCCCCCATACTCCATTTTAAATAAAAGACAAATCTGTTCAAAGTTTCACAGACAGAAGAAGATTGCTCTGGGAACTCAACACCTGAAAGAACTTCTCTTTGAGGTTGAAAACTATGGCCCTGTAGCATTCTTGAGGCTGGAGCCCAGCAGTCCTGCTTCTGTGAGTCTAACCACAGTTCCGCTTGCCACAGTTAGGACTGTCTGTAATAGTCATCTCCAAAGCAACATCTTTTGTCGCTCTGAGGTCCCTGCAGGAGACCACCTGAACCTTCTCCACATTTTGCCCTCCCTCTCCTACCAGTGCTGTACCTAACACCTTTCTAGCCTATAGCCTTCCTATTCTGCCCCTCCCAGCTCCTGACACCCGCTGTTGCACATCTTAAAGGCTTTAGTTCTAGTACTACCTGCCCAGGGTCTCTGAGAGGACCCTTCACCCTTGTTTGGCCCAGGCAAAGGCTGGCAGAGGTCACAACAGCCCGCTGAGATTGTGTCCAGCAGCCCAGGAGTGCCTTGTCTTTACCCTGTTCTCCCAACCTTTGTTTTCTGAGTCAATTCAATTTTTTATCCCAATCCAGTCCTGGAAGGCTGGAGTTCTGAGAGTCCTGCGTGCTGGTGTTTGTCCTAGGGTAACTGGGAAGGACCAAGGACCGGTGCTTTTCTTCCACCTGAGTCCCTACTTAGGAAGTCATCTTCCTAGAAGAGATCAGAAGATCTGGATTTGTTGAGCTCTGCCCCCTCCCCTGCCCCCCTCTCCTTGAAGCAGTGGGTGTTACCTCAGAACATTGTTCATTTGCTGGAGCATCTGTGTTTCTGAAGCAGTTTCTCTCCCCTTACAGAGTAGCTCTGTTAGGGAAATGGAGGGAGGGAGAAGGAACAGGACTTATAGATCACCTGAGACTACTGGGTACCCTTGACCATAGGAGTAACCTCTCCATCAATCCGTATAACTCTGTGATGCAATTTTTATCTATCCTCAACAAACCCAGACACTGAAAGCCAGGAAGAGGCAAACTGGACTTCAGTACTACTTTTAACTTGTCACAAGGCGCTTCCTCAAACCAAACTTGACTCTTGCCTTGCATATAGTATAGGTGAGATTCAGACCGGCTCTCTAGTCCTCCTGAGGCCACCTGGCAATCAAGCCCCTCAGTACAATCTCCCTCTTGTCTGTGAAATAAAGGAGTACCTCCAATTAAAAGGGGGAGCAGCTGGAACTGAGGCTGCGAGAGTAGGAAAAGAAGCAGGAGTCTCCAGAGGGAGCCCTCTTTGGATCCCACACAGCTTCCTCTGGGAGAGACCTCAGGGCCAGGGGTTGTCCTTTAGCTTAGGGATCTGTGTGGTAACTTAATTATTTTGTATTTGTGGGACAGTGTGGGAAGTTGGATGTGAAAGTATAACATTGAGGACTGGGCAGGCCGTGCAGATGTCCTGGGCATGTCTGTAAGGGGTAATTTAGAATATTTTCTTACCTGAATATTTATTGTCTGTGATAGACCAGGCACTGGGTCATATTGGAATGGTACTACAAGTGAAACATTGGCAAGATGGTTGGAAGTGGAAGAGAAAGAGGGACTGTGGGTTATTTCTGCAGCTGTACTGTCACCTAAGTAGGCATGTAACAGTGAGCATGCAAGGGCTGTGAGTTTTCTGGAACAGAATGGATGTGTGTCTGTCTCTACAGTTGTCCTATGTGATGTGCACACATGTGTGAATGAGTGTAGTGATGATGTCAAGTCTGGTGTCTGTGAGCAAGGGGCCTTATTTTCTGGTGTGGTTGTCAGGGAAATGGCCACATGTGGGTCTGGGGTGGAACAGAGAGAAGAGGAACCATGCCTAATGGGTATTCTGAAGAGAAAGTGAAGTGGCTGAGAAGCATGCAAAGGGATGTATAAGATGGTTGGAGCCATTGTAGTCTGCACTGTGGAGTTGTCCCCTCTGCCTTGTTTGTCTGTCTCAACAAAGGGACCAGCAGACAGGATCGATCAGTGATTTGGGAACTCAGAGACGTGGAGAAGGGAAATAGTGAACAGGATAGATTGCTCCAGCCATAATACTGTCTTTCTTAGCTTTGGGGGATGAAGTCCAGGCCAGCTCCATAAGCCCCCACCCAATCACAAGCCTCCACCCAGTCCTATAATGAGAGATTAACAGTCTGTCCAATATAAAGGACTGACACACATTTTCCCATCAGAGGAGGGACCTTGAATGGGCAGAGGACAAAGGAATGGGGACAGACAGACAGATATCTCCTTCTTCACTAGGTCACACCTCAGTTGTCACCTGAAATTAGGGCAATTTTCTTTTTCCACTAGGCCCATCAAAGCTGGGCAAGTAGGTGTTTTGGAATAGGGTTCTTCCTTGGGACTCCATTCACCCTTGGTGTCAAACTAAAGCCTTTCTTCTTCCCAAGAGAATATGTGCAAAATGTTTTGGACTAGGATATCTTTTTTTTTTTTTTAGGTTTTTCAAGACAGGGTTTCTCTGTGTGTCCTTGACTGTCCTAGACTCCCTTTGTAGACCAGTCTGTCCTTGAACTCACAGTGATCAGCCTGCCTCTGCCTCCCAAGTGCTGGGATTAAAGGCATGTGCCACCATGCCTGGCTCAACTAGGATATATTTGATGCTAATTCTCCTCCCAGCATGCCAAAATCCCAGAAAGGACAGGGTTGTATGTGGTATGAGAGAACACTCAGGGTGGAACAGACTTCCTTGGCCCTGCCCTTCATAGGATAGCTTCCTATTCGAGAGTTCTTCTTACCACCATTGAGCCCAGAAGGGTAGTTTAGTTTAGGATCCAAGATCAACTTCTCCCATCCTTGTCACCCACTCTATTAGCTATGTGAGTCCCAAGGGTGGGGGCTTGGGGGTATCTATGTAGCAGAGGGTGAGTGGGGGTGGATCCCAGGTCAAGATATGGAAGAAGGGGTCTGGATAGGTGGCTCAGTGGTTAAGAGCACTGGCTGTCCTTCCAAAGGACCCAGGTTCAAATCCCAGCACCCACACAGCAGTTCACAGGTGTCTGTAATGGCCAGGATACACAGAGAAACCCTGTCTCGAAAAACCTAAAAAAAGAAAAAATAGATGTGGAAGAAGAGGAAGGGTCCTTAAGGATCACCAGCCAGGTGGTGGCACACCCTCAAGGGCCATCATAGTCTTCTAGGAACCAATCTAGTCCCTGTGACACATGGTGGGGGGCGGTGGCTGGTGAGCTTCCTTTGTGTACCTTAAGTGTGAAACATCTCAAGCAAGGACTGGGCAAGCTTTCATGCTGATTTACAATGCTGGTCTGAACTACACAGAGATTCCTCATTTCTTCAGCCCACCTGAGAGTATGGAGACTACTGGTGTGTCACAGTTGAAGGGTTGAGAGTAGAGTGCCCAGACACCTGTAGATCTGGGAAACCTGACTTCCTCAGAAGAGTCCCAGGTGGTGCCAGAGAGGCGGAGTTAAGAATGTTGAGATTGCCCCTGAAAGTCTGAGCTACCACTGTGTGGGCAGGTCTAGAGGTCTGGTCACAGGCCACTCCTCGGGGTTGGAAGCTGTGGCTGACTGCAGAGCTGGACAGCTGTGATTAGAGTTGGAAAACTGGGATAGCTGGCCAGGACCCTGCTACAGGATGAGGGGTTGGAGTCTGGTACATCCAAGAAGCAGCCTCCAGTGGAAGAGCTGAGCTGGAATTTGGATTGGAAATTTACGCTCCAAGCTCCCTTTTTAGCAGAAAAGCACTGGGCTTGGTCCGAAGGGCTAATGACTGAGCCCAGGAACCTCATCTGCTGCTACTGGACGTTAGTGGGTGGAAGGATGTGTGCCACACAGTGTCTGACTTCTGACTGCACAGTATATGCACAGATGTTGAAACACAGATGGATTCAAACACCTGAAGGTCGGTCTCAAGATTCAGGCTGGCCCTCCCATGTTCAGACACACACAGACCCACTCACACCCCCACACAAAAGTGCAGATAGTCCTTCCAGTGTGAATATCCCAGATGCTCACGAAGAAGATTTTGGTTTCTGCTTTTGAGACAGGGTCTCACTATGCTACCCAGGCTAGCCTCAAACTCCCAGCAGTTCTTCTGCCTCAGCATCCCAAGTGCTGAGATTATAGACATGAACCACTTCGAGATAGGTTTTCCTCTGGGTCCATACACGAGTGCCTGCAGGTGCACTCAACTGTACCCTTCAGTTCAGACCAGAAAAAAAAAAAAATCAACCCTTCTCCCTGGGAGGGTCACGCGGGATGATAGGCCCACACAGCAGTACTCCTGCAGACCTACAGATACCTCTGTATTCCACAAAGACCTTCTAAAGACCTTCCACAAAGACCAGCTAAGATTCATTAAAAAAACGAAACAAAGCCGGGCGGTGGTGGCGCACGCCTTTAATCCCAGCACTTGGGAGGCCGAGGCAGGCGGATCTTTGCGAGTTCGAGGCCAGCCTGGTCTACAAAGCGAGTCCAGGACAGCCAGAGCTGTTAAACAGAGAAACCCTGTCTCGAAAAACCAAAAAAAAAAAAAAAAAAAAAAAACGAAACAAAAACCCCATCCTTCCTTTGCGATATACAATTATTACTTTCCCAACTTTCCGGGAAGGCCAAGGTCGCCCGGGAGTGACAGGAGAACTGAGGCTGAGCAAGCCGCAGGTGCCAGAAGTGGGGTAAGGGGAACCCGAGAGGGAGGGACCGAATCCATATGCATGGGCTCTGAGCACAAAGAGCAGCTGCGGGGAGCCGGAGCCCCGCGGGCCCAGAGTTACAAGGAAGCAGCGCCCGCCCAGCTAATTGAATTAGGTCAGCCCAGCCCTGCCACCCGCACGCCACCCGCGTCCGCTCTGCCACCCGTTCCCGGCCGCCGCGGGCGCTCATAGGGTACCGAGGGACCGATTGAGGGAAGGAGGCGCCGCCGCCTGAGCCCCGGCCGGCCCAAGGCGGGCTCTCCCCCTGGAAATAATTCCATTGTCCCGCAGGCTGTAAGCAGCACTGGGTGCCCCGATCCCCAACTGGACTGCGACTCGGTGATTAATGGGGCTGTGGAGAGGGAACTGACGCAGGGAGGGGCTCAGCCCTCCTTCGCACACCCTTCTCTTCTGTACTGGGTTCCGGTGTTCCTACCTAGTCTGGAGGATCTAGGGTCGCAGGAGGAGGACTTAGAGAAACAGGACCAGTGGAGCCATACCCTAATGAGTATGGCTTGTGTGGACGTTTGGAGGAGAGGGCTCAGCCCTCTGCAAGCTGCCCGGGTTCTGTGTGTTCCTTTCTGAGGTGTCCTAGGGATCTGGGAAAGGACCCTACTCAGGGAAAAGAGGGCACAGATCAACACCTAAGACAGGCAATGAGGCACCTTGGGTTCTCTGTGGAGAAGGCTCCACACTGTCCGGAGTCCCAGAAAGCCTCTGCTTGCGTCAGCCCAGACATCTCCGAGCACCTCTCCCTATGCCTCATCAGCAGGCATCTAACAATGAAACTTCTTTACCCCCTTCTTTTTACCCCTCTTTTTTTTTAAAGTAGCGGCAGAAAATCTCACCCCCCATTTGTTTGTTTGTTTATTAATTTGAGTTGCTCAATTCTTTCCTCAGCAGCATATCCTCTGTATCCTGGTTTTTGTGCCAATCACTCTTTGAGATTGGGAGCATAGAGTCCTTTAAACACAAGGGGACCTCCCTCCCAACTCCCCACCCAAGATGTGGTTGGGAAGTAATTCCTCTACTTTAGGTGGCCTAACATATCAGGGGCAGAAAGCATGTCTGCCTGTGTGTCTCTCCTGCTCCTAAACTTCAAATGCCTGGGTGCCAACCACAGTCCCAGTTTGTCCTCCACTAACACTCACCCACTAGTATCACTCTTGATACTAGCAAGAAAAACTCCCCTGGCTGGTGATTTCCACTGAGAGGGGTCAGAGAGAAGTATATTCAGATGGAATGGATACACATTACTGTAGAGTCAGGAGACTGGGGAGTATGTTCTTTGAGAAGTGCCCTAGGAAGTTTGGAGAGGATTCTAGCAGGGTGGGAGACAGCTACCACCCACCACTGCCCCTGGAGAGCAGTGAGCTATGAAGATCATTCCAGCGACCAAAACTATTCTGGAAGCAGACCCTAGTCCCTGCTTTCCACCTTTCCCATCTGCTTTGGCCCACTCTTCTCAGCTCTGCCCTGTGTACCCATGTTATGCAGCACAGTTAAAAATCCTCCTCTTCTTTCCCTGTTCAGCTCTGGGCTACATTCACCTCCAGGGAGAAAGAAATATGGACCAGTTTGACAGAGAAAACTCAAACCCTGTACCCAACAGAAAAACGAAGCACCTGAAGGCTTTGCTCTTGGTCTGTCAAGACCCAAAACCAGGAGTCAAGCAATATGGGGAAACGGCCTCCACCTCTTCCTGCATCCCCAGACTGCTACCCAAGGTTCCAGGAAGGTTGAGAAGGAAGCTCTGAGCTGGCAGCAAACCAGCAGGAACCACCCAGAGCCCACAAGACATCAACTGCCCAGGCTGGCAAGAACTCCTCAGTCCACATGGTATTTCCCGGGATTTTTACTGCCTAGCTGAGATGAACAGTGACATCCCCTTCTTCCCTTCATAAATATTGCATCTTCCCAATGCAATTACAGGAGACTGAACGGCATGAACATTTACTAAATAAGATTATGGGGTAATGCTAATGTAGTTTATGTCCTCGCTCTGACACCAGACAAAGTCCCTATTAATAACCCCTCAATGAGGTGCAGGGCTCCAGCTGTAGAGCCCGAAGATCTAGGACTGCCTCCTCACTAGGGTCCATGCCATTATTGCCACTTACCAGGGCCGTGGAGGACCTGTACCCAGGTTTCCTGGGCATCTGTCTCTCCAGGGCTCTTGATCCAATAGAGACCCCTTCCAGGAGGCAGCCTGCTGAAAGAGAGGAACTGTTTCTATATCTTGTTTCTATACCCTGCAGTTCTAGCTCTTCCCCCACCCCCTCAGTCCACACTGCCTCAAATGCACATCTTCCCTCTCCAGAAGGGTGTGCAGGACAAACCTGTCTTGCTTTAGCAATTGCATTTAGTAATATTCACTACCCAGAGAGGAAAAGCCAAAGCCTGTCCTCTTCTTTTTTTTTTTTTTTTTTTTTTTTTTAGGTTTTTGAGACAGGGTTTCTCTGTGTATCTCAGCCTGTAGACCAGGCCAGCCTTGAACTCACAGAGATCTGCCTGCCTCTGCCTCCCTGAGTGCTGGGATTAAAGGCTTGTGCCACCACGCCCCGGCAGCCTGTCCCCTTCTATTCAAGGTCTTTAACTTACTTTTTTGCCCTCTCATAGTCCTGGCCCCCAATCGGGTGTCCATTAGCACTCACACCTTTCGCCTCCATCCCTTGGACTGAAAGCCCTTACAACCCCATGTCTCCATAAATTTGTTTTTCCTACTGCTTCACAAACCAGTTCAGGGACTTGCATCCCCTAACACTCTTTAGGCATCATTCTTGAGTCTTACTGCAAGCAGCCAATAGCACACAAAAGAACCTCTTTTGAGGGGCCCTAGATTTGAAGTTACCGGGAGGCATGAGGCAGAGTCCCAGCTGCCTTTCATAAGTGCGAATGTGAATGGACCAGTGAGCTCCTCTGGCCTTTGCTTGTCTGGTCTACTAAAGAGACGCAGCATCAAGCCATTCTCAGAAACAACAGAAAAAACGAAACACTAAGAATGTGTGCTCCACTGTGTGTGTACCTCCAGCATTACCATCTTTCTCATTATTGCACTGGCTTTATGCAAAACTTTTGCCATCCCTACAGGTCTGGGAGTCTTTGAGGCTAAATGCAGAACAGCCCTCAGACATACCAGGTGTCTTTCTTTCTTGACTCCCTAGAGCCCTCTCTGCTCAAAGCCTCTGTAGAGCTCCATGGAAAGGACATGGTTGAGGCTTGCAGGGACAAGATATAGACAAAGAGGACATCTGCACTTCCTCAAGGCCAAGGACATCTCCACTTCCTTGGAGATGTTCCCTGCCTCACATGTTGCCCTGGTGCAGGCTGATCCTTAGTCCAACCCCATGTTCTTCTTGGCCTTCAATTAACAGACCTTCTCTGCCTAAAGACCTCTGCAACCAGGAACTAGGAAGAGACTGGAAGCATGCAGTCTCAGCAAAAACTAACCCCCCCCCACACACACAAGAGCTCCCCACTCCTGTCTTCTATGCATCCCTCTGAAGTCAGCGAAACCTTCAAACCTTGCAAACCTTAGAGCAGCTTCTGGGAACAAAAAGATAATGAGGCAAAAGGTGAGAGACAATGGCAAGAAAGCCATGAGCCTCCTGGAGCCCAAACTACCAATGTCCAACAAACCCTCCTCCATCCAGACATGTCACAGGATTGATGGGACCACCTGGGGCCCAGGACCTGTGGAATGGAACTACAGGGTGTACTTTACCAGGTTCTCCAATCCCTTGCTCTTGAAACTGGGGCTGGATCCTACCAGTCAGCACACACTTGTTCCCAGTTCCTACCTACCGTTCTTGTCCGGGGCTGCCGCAGGTTTTGCTGAATGCTGCACACCAACCGGAATGTGAGTGTTTCTGGCTTGTACCCCTCTTAGTTATGAAGCATCTGACCTGATTCCCTTTTGTATTTCTCTTTCCACTCCACCCGACCTGTCCAGTTCCTCTTCCATGTCTTCTTGATGTTCTGGCTTTAGAAAATCTTTCTAAGCAGACTTTTGTCCAACTTCTACATAGATGCACAAACATTCATACACAAACTTAGAAGATCAGACAGATGTCTTACTTCCAAAAGTAGATATATAAACTCTTTTTTTTTTTACTTTAAATATACAAACATTTTTGTGGTGCTAGGATTGCACACTCTAGGCGTGTACCCTATCAACTGGGTCACATCCCCAGCCCATGCAAATATTCATCTATGCTGTATATGCCCCCCCACAAAAAAGCATGTGTTCAGTATGCATGTCACCACACAAATACACATGTACATAAAAAGGAAGCTCAAATACAAACACACAGCCAATCCATTTGCCAATCACAGTTCTGAAACTGATGCTCTCAGCAAAACCTCCAGAGTTTGCTAGAGATGAGGAGTGTGGCTTCTCCTATGGGAATTTAGTGCTCAGGGCATTTGGAGCTTGTACAGTTGTGTGGAGGGATTGGGAAAAGCCACTCCCCAGAAGGTACCTGAACTATGAGTAAGTCATTCCACAGGACCTGAAGAAATAGGAAACACAAAACTGAGCTGAGGGGTGTGGTCTCTTTGTTGAAAGCAGAGCTTACCCAGCCCTTGCTTTGGTAAACTAACTGAAGATGCTCTGATAGGAAGTAGGATCCCAGTGGGCAGGTACCAAAGGGGTGTAGACTTGGAGAAGGTAAAGGAGGGAGCTATTTGGCCTTTTTCAAGGAGTGACCCTGAGTTCCAGAAAGTAAATGGCAAAGTTTGTATGGTGATCATAGTCCTGATAGAGCCAGGCTGACTGCAGCCAGGAAAAGCAACTGAGCTAAACTAGATGATTTTGTCTTCTTGTGTGAGTTAGGAAAACGAATCAGGACAAAGAGAAATGGAATAAAGAGTGGAAGCCAGTCATGGTGGCACACACCTTTAATCCCAGCACTCGGGAGGCAAAGGCAGGTGGATCTTGTGAGTTTAAGGCTAGCCTGGCCTACAAAGTGAGTCCAGGACAGCTAGGGATACACAGAGAAACCATGTCTCAAAACACACACACACACACACACACACAGAGAGAGAGAGAGAGAGAGAGAGAGAGAGAGAGAGAGAGAGAGAGATATGAATATGTAAAAGTGCTTACCCAATGGCAGGAATGTATATAGGATAAAGAAGTAAGTGGGCCAGTCGTGACGGTGTGCACCTTTAATCCCAGCACTCAGCAGGCAGAAGTAATCAGATCTCTGTGAGTTCAAGGCCAGCCTGTTCTACAAAGCAAGTCCAGGACAGCCAAGGCTACACAGAGAAACCTTGTCTCACAAAACCAAAATGAAAACAAAACAAACAAAAATCCAGAGAATCAGAACACAGCCAGGCTCCCGTACAGATGAGGGGGTGGGCTGAAAATGACTCCAGGGCAGGTGGGGATGAGGAGGCCAGCCTGGCACTGGCAGTGAGAGGCTTTCTCTCAAGCTCGATTTTGTCACCTCCCACTGGTGTTTGTTTACCTTAGGGACAAACCACCCATTCAGTCTGCTCAGGGGCTTGTTAAAGGAAAGGCAATATTCTTCCTCTGCTACTGCTGGTGAATCTGCCCCATCCCCCCCCCCAAGTCATGGAAGAAAACCACACTGTTCATATCCTTTGATATGATACAGATAATCCCACTTTTAGAACCATATCACAAGGAAATAAAAAAGTAACTCATACAAAGATTTTTACAGCAACAGTAATCATAATAGTTCAACCCTGGAAGTAACCCAAAAACCCAATACTAGGGAAGTGGTGAAGCCAGCAAGGGACATCCAGGAGAAGGACTACTACACAGCCATCAAAATGATAGGAGGGACTGTTGAAATGGCTCAGCAGGTGACGTGCTTGCTGCCAAGGCTGATGACCTAAGTTCTATCCTTGGGACTCATATGGTAGGAGAGAACCCACTCCTGAAAGTTGTCCTCTGACCTCCACATGCATGTGCAAATGTGTGCACATGTACACACATATGCACACACACATATATATATATTAATATGTGTTGTAATAGTTTGAGAGCATTTTCTTTATTCTATGCTGGCATCCAACTTGCTGTGTGGTGGAGGATCATGTTGAACTTCTGATCCTCCTCCCTTCATGTCCAAAGGTTATAGGAATACAGCGCCGAGCCCATTTTACACAGTACTGGGGACCAGTCCCAGGGCTTTGTGTGTGCTAACCAACTACTCCACTAACTTATCTACAGCCCCAGCCAGAAAACTGTATGTTCTCAACTAACCACACATCAGAAAAGACCTTAACTGGTTTAATCTTATTTCCACGGTGCTGGGGGTCAAGGTCTGTGTATACTGGACAAGCACTGTGCCGTTGAGCTAAATCCCCACCCCAAAGCCCAAGCAAGCATCAGCTTTGATTAAGGATCAAGAGATGGGAATGACTGATATAAACAGTTGGTATTTTGGACGTGTGGACTTTTTTGTTGTTGTGAAGACAGAAGGTCAATACGATGGGTAAAGGGGAAGTCTGTGAAGACTTCTGCCTTTTGGCTCAATGCTGCTTGAGAGAGGGACCAAGGGCAGAAGAAGAGGTCTGATGCTGAGATCCTGAGCAGCAAGCTGTGGCTCTTAACCCTCCCCAACTTCTGTCCCAACTTCCAAACTTGGATTTTTCTGCCCCTGAACCAGACTCAGACCTGCTGGCCACCCAAAAGCCAGGATGGTTGGGTTTTAATCTCAACCTACTTAAAAACTGGTACCCTTGGACCAGTAACTTAGCAACCTCTTTGGATCTCAATTTTCTTTTTTTTTTTTTTTAAACTTTTTTTGTTTATTTATTATGTATACAGTATTTGCTCTACATATATGCCCGGGCAGATCTCAATGTAGATGGCTGTGAGCCACCATGTGGTTGCTGGGAATTGAACTCAGGGCCTTGGGAAGAACAGCCAGTGCTCTTAACCTCTGAGCCACCTCTCCAGCCCGGATCTCAATTTTCTTAACTGTGAAGTGTGGGTAACACAGTTCTTTCATATAGAGCTACTGTGAAGTTAATTCACATAAAGCCCACGGGCGAATGGCTGTCCCAGAGAAAGTTCCCAGGAAAAACTGCTTATGTTTTGAACTGGCGCTGAGGGACCTCTAAGAGAAGAGGCAGAAAATGGAGTTTGATTTTCTTGATGCCCGTGTCGTCCTCATCTGTGGCTGGCTTTAAAGCTGAGCCCACCTGCCTTTCCCCTTCATCTCAGCTGACGAGACAAGAGAGACTTGGCCAAGAGGGAGCTTTCGGTATTGACAAAGAATCCTATGCTGACACACAGGCCTCAGCTGCCCAGATTCCCCTCCCCTCCGTGGGACTCAGCTCTTACCCTCAGGGCCAAAGACCAAGATGAGTCACCATCAGTGAATTCAGGGAAAGTAGGCTCTGTGGCTGAGGATAGAGCAGGGCCTGACCCTGGCTCCTTGCTGCAGGCCACTCCTCGCTGGACAGACCAGCACTGGAGCAATGTCCTTCCCCTAGGCTTCCTCCAGCTTCTGCACCCTCTAGTAACACTGGGGCTCCCGACCAAAATCATATAGAGACATGGATGCTTTCCCAAGCTCTTCTCTTCCCCTCCCTTATGGCTGTAGAATAAAGGGACAGATGGGGTGGCCTGTTTCTCATCATCTTCCCTACCTGCCCATCACACAGAAACCTGGGAGTCTCTTTATCTTTGATGAAGACTTTGTATGTATCGTTGTATTTTATTACTATGGCATTGACATTTTAATTAGCAAAGACGATACTTCCTAGGACAAACTTAGTGGCCAGAAGAGGTCGTCAGATACCCTTGGCGCTGGAGTTACAGGTGGTGGTTATCTGTCATGTGCTCCTCTGGAAGAGCAATCAGTGTTCTTAACTACTGAGCTGTCCCTCCAACTTTATATTTATTCTATTTAATTTTGCCTGCATGGTTTTTGTTTGTTTGTTTGCTGGTAGGGTAGTTGAGATGAGGTTTTTCTGTGTAGCTCTGATTGACCTCCTGGAACTCTGTAGACTAGGCTGGCCTTGAACTCAGAGATTTGCCTGCCTCTGCTTCCACAGTAAGTGTTGGGATTAAAGGCATGTGCCACCACCGCTCAGCTTGCCTGCACATTTGTATGTACACCATATACATACCTACAGACGGTTGTGAGGCACCACATGGGTGCTGAGACCCAAACCCGGGTCCTTGAGGAGAACAGTGGTGTTATTAACCACTGAGCCATCTCTCCTGCCCCAAGTGCTTTCTTTTCTATGGAACTGGACCAGATGAACATTCGAAAGCCAAGATGGCTATAGAATAGTGACTGTTAACCTTGTGAGAGGTCACCCAGAAGTCGGTTCCAGGGGAAGGGGATACCTCGGAGAGAGGGCCAACATGTCTGACTTCATAGCTGGGCCAGCCCCACGTGTATGTTGCTGGGAGAGGTTCACCCCCCCCCTCCTTTGCAGAGCTGGGAGGTGTTTTAAAAAAAAAAATGATGCTCTCATTCTTGCCCAGTTCCTTCTCCTCTGCTTTCCCTGCCAGTCACTGCTGAGCTTTGCTGAAAGCTAGAGATATCCGGTGTTGAACTGGACATGTCCCCCACGGAAGGGGTTGGGTGGGACTCACGGGTCTTAAGTCCAGCAAGACTCATTCCTGTCCAAACCACAGTCAGTCGCTTCCCAGTCTTTCTAGGCTCTGGTGACTTTGTTGTTTCTCTGTTCTTTTTGTTTGTTTGTTTGTTTTGTTTTTTAACTCCTGTTTGCTTGTAGTTCCTTGTGGTTAGTAAAGCAAGCAGAGCAAGACTTAAGTGCCAGGAGGGATGTATGCTTTCTTCAGAGAAGAAGATACCTGATGAGCTGTTGAGAGAGGACCCAAGGAGGACCCCCCCAACCTGGCCCCTCTCTCTAGTGGACCCTACCTCCTTCCCACAGTCCGTACTCCGTTCTCAACCTGGTCCTTCTCTCTAATGGACCCTACCTCCTTCCCACAGTCC
>CAJQZJ010000528.1:1429581-1439596 GCA_907164525.1 Lophiomys imhausi | reverse complement strand
TGTGTGTGTGTGTGTGTGTGTGTGTGTGTGTGTGTGTGTGTGTGTATTCATGAACACACTCATGCTAAGGCACAGGTCAATACCAGGCATCTTCCTTAATCACCATCCACCTTATTTTCTGAGATAGATCCTGTTGCTGAACCCAGAGTTCATCAGTTTGTCCAGGCTAGCTGGACAGAGAGTGCCAGGGAGCCTTCTGCGCTTGTCTCCCTTACAAACACCTGCTGCCACAGATGGCTTCATACGTGGGCGCTGTGGATCCAAACTCAGGTTTCTATGTTTGCATGGCAAATACTTTACCCACTGAGCCATCTCCCCAGTCCCAATTCTCCTTCAAGATGTTCCCAGGTGTGTGCTATCAGACAGACTGACTCCAGTCAGTCAGGCTCAGTAGGCCTTTCCAGGATAGAGAGGAAAGCCTAGGGTGGGGAAAATGCAATTGTGGGATGAGAATTTAGACGACAGTAGTAAGAGAGGAGGGTGTTTCCCACCTGGGATATATACAGCACAGTTGGGGGGTGCTGATGCCCGTCATAACTTCCAATGGAGACAGAATCTCGTCCTGATTCCTGGATGTGTGATAACCTGTCTTCAGAAACCCTGGGTAGGCCCTGTGTGGTGACAGCACTCAGAAGGTAGAGGCAAGCAGATCTCTGTGAGGCCAAGACCCGGTACTGTGAGTTCTAGGCCAGTCAGAGTTACATAGTGAGAAAGGAAAAAGAAAGGAAGGAAGAAAGGAAGGAGAAACTCTACTTAGAAGGCAGAATCCACACATCAAAGACCCTTGATTTTCCTCTGTGTCTTGTCACGAGTAGCTCCAGTGGCTCTACCCTTGCTTCCTATGGCTGCCCTGGGGTTTTCTTGTACATTCCCAGAGAGCTCCGGTCGAATCAGGACTTTTCTCCCTTTTATACAGTCAAAATGAACTCATTCTTCATTCATTAGCCTACCAGAGGGAGACAGGCACAGTGCTCAAGGAACACAGTCCGTGCCACAAGCAAATAGGCCAGCAGAGGTGACTGGATCACTCCCATAATGAAGACTTCCTCCCATCTCAGACCTGTGGGTCCACCCAGTTGTGGACGGACACTCACTAGCCAAAGGATGGAGCAAAGCAAGGAATAAGAGGTGCTGAGGGATGGGAGCCCACATTCAAGTGTGTGCATAGGGCCCACGAGCATCCACAGCTCCGGATTCCAGAAGGTCTGGCTATGTCCCCAGGACCTCTGGAGCTCTGAGCAGAGCTGAGGCACAGTGGGAAGGGATGCTTCCTTACCCTTGTTTCCATAGACACAGACTACATACAGTCTGAGAAGAGGTAAATGGTCTCTATGGGCTGGCCTGGGTTCAGGAGTCAAACTTTTCATTCTACAGAAGCAAAGCCAGACTTAGCTAGCACCTAGATAGGAAAGCTTTTTTCCAAGTTACACACTCCCAAGCTTCTGTTAGATGAGACCGCCGGGACACTGGAAATAGTGAAGGAATCACGGAGACCAAGACACTATCCCCTCTGTGGCCTACCCAAGTAGACCAATTACCCACGAGCCTCTAATCCCTAGGGCCTCATCACTAGGAGCAGCTCTCATCACCTCCAAGCCCAAGCGGATCCCCCTTTATCAGGCCCCCTGGCACCAGCCTGTCTGAGCCTCCTCCACCGCTGACGCCCAGGACGTTTGTTTTGGTATCTGTAGTGGCTGTGGTCAGAGCATAATTGGGGCTGAAATACACACTCCGACCCCCTGAAGGATAAACAAGTTGGGCCGAGGCAGCTTGAAACTAACGTGAAGAAAGACATCTAGACGGCAGGCCTAGGCAGCTGGACAAGCTGGTACGGAAAGGCTAGAGGCTGGTAGAGAAAGAGGCACCCCAATGAAAGGCCAGGGAGGCCAGCAGGTGCCCAGGCCCAGGGCAGCTGCTGTAGGAGTTCAGCTCTCTGAAGCCAGGTTCAAAAGGCTCCAGTCACCACTCTGAGGTGCCCTCTGACAGCTACAGTAGGTCTAGGAAGGCTTTAGCATGGCTCTGTGGTCCTTCGTACTGTGGTTCTCAAACGTACTTACCTTCCCTGGAGTCCCAAACCCACAGTCCAAAATTTAATAATGTTAAAGCAGGCATAGGTACCTGGAGGGACAATGGTCTTCACTGAACAGATGACTTCATTTGATCTTGACTTCAAGGGGCCTGAGAGCAAGAGAAAGCATCCTGACTGGACTGAATTTATCAAGACCCTAAAGCCCTGGTAGGAGTCAAAGGAGCGCTCCATTACTCAGCTAATATATTCAGAGAGTTTGGGAAGAGCTTAGAGAATGGGCACATAGCAAGGATGACCAACAGGGTGTAAAGTTCAGATGTTTTACCAGGACTCTGAGTCCGTGGGAGGCCACAGGAGGCCTCCTGACTTCTTAAGAGCCAGCAACATATTCCAAGTTCCCAGTATTTAAATGACCAGAGTCTTGCATCTTGGTGGGGGAAGCAAGCTTTTGCTGGGTAGCCATGCTATGCTCTCCACACCACCAAGCTATAGTACTGATCCTAGCCTACATGGAAGGTAAAAGATCATACCATCCAAGGGTGTCTGGGAGATGAGGGGCTGGAGAAACGTCAGGCTTTGGGCTCTCTGGAAATCTCAAGTTGAAGCACAAGCCTCCTGTGTCCAAGGGCCTTTTTGGGTCTTTGGGAAACTCACCACTCTCCAATCAGGAAAGGGATGAAGGAATGGACCTTTGGGGGACAAAGATCCAGCATCTGGCTGGATATTCATGGGTTCTTCCACTTCATGAAAGACAACTGGTAGTCCAGATGCTTAGCTATTGTCTTTACTGGGCCCCACTGACCACCACACTAGTAATTCACATGGTGGCTGCCTCCGGGCAGTCTCCAGACCAAGTGAGGAGAACAATGGAGCTGAGCCCGAGCAGAGCCTTGGTCCCACTATCTATATGGAACTTTCTGGACCCAGATCTTCTGAGATGATCACATTTGACAATGACACTATGCATGTTTCGATGTGTAAGATGTGTTTTGTCCTCCGGTCTCACTGAAGCTAAGAGACGTAAGACCTCTTCTCTACCAGCTCCCCAGCTCCCTAGCTCCCCAGCAGAGCAGACCTCTTCAGACAGTTCCCCACCCAGGTTCTAGGTCTTCTGCCATCTGGTGGACATTGTCATAACTGCTGCCATATCTTCTGAGGCCCTTGTACCCTTCTCCAAGGCTAACTTACACGGAGACAGCAATCAGTTCCTAGGGCAGGGCAAGGGGGTACACGTGTGCAGGTTTCCAAACTGCAGTTGCATGCTCATATCCTGTCCAGGATACAGAACTTTCAGGAATTAGATTTGATTGGCAGGTGGATTGGCAGGAACTTGTCAAAAAAGGCTGCCTCCTTTGCTCTATTTGCCAGCGCCTTAGAAAATCCACCGCAGCCACCCAGTACACCCTCCATTCTACCCTGGATTATTGTCCACAGCTGGGGGGTTTCTAAAAGTATAGCTCCCCCCCATTTCCTGTAGGTGCCTCAGGAGGATGGAAACTCTTGACTATGGACACACAAGCGCACACACACACACACACACACACACACACACACACATATGCACAAAGGTACGTACACTCACCATCCATAATCCCCCTGCCTTGCTTCTTTCTTGGCCAATGAACTTCCACAGATGAGTAGACCAGGAGGCCTCAGGATCAGAGATGGGAGGACAGAAGTCATCATTACAGGGTTTTTCCAAGCAGCCTGGCAGTGGTGAATAATTTATGTACAAGGTGGAGAAGACAATAAATCAGCAGCAATGATTAACATGAGCTATTTTATGTGTGAGAAAGATATATGGCAGGAGGCTGCCAGGTTGCTGGTGATTAATGTTGCTGTTTGCATTAGCTTCTGGGCCTTTATATTCAATTATAGACTTGGAATATGTGGGGGATCTTTGGGGTGGCATAGGCAAGGCTAGAAGCGTGAGGAGGGAATGTTAGATGGCTAAGATCAAGAGTGAGATGACAACAGGTGGCAGCCTGGTCCTGAGGGAGGAGGTTAAAATTATTGGGGTGGACTAGTGACTAGTTTTGTAACGAGGATCACTTTGTTCCTATGGTCACTTGTAAATATTAGTCAAGGCTGTGCCTAGGGAAGGGAACAGAGAATAGAAGTCATTCTTAGGAATATGGCTCTTCCACAGTTAAAGCTTGGGTTTCTTAACCCCCTTCCCCACACACCTTCCTCCTGTGCCCCCCTAGACTCTGTGCTGTCCCCATGGGCAGTGAAATAGTTTGAGGCAGTCAACTTGGAGACCGGAACCAACTCGATGCTGGGAAACATTCCCTGTAGGCAGCAGATCCAGGGAGGCCAGTCCTGTCTCCACACTCCAGGGAGGTGTGGCAGCTTGACCAGGCTGGGGAAGGAGGTTCCCAGTGTTCTCCTCCCAGCTGACCCAGGAAGCCCTGGGAGGCCCCCCTCCCCAAATTCCCACACTTGGGCCTCTTGGTCTTCAGCCAGCTCCAGCTGGTCCCCATCAGTGCCAGGGTTCCAAAGATGAATGGTGGCTTTGGGGTTAAGAGACTTCTCCCTGCCCCTCCTTGTCCTGGCTCCCATCAGCTTCTTCCCCCCCCCCCCACTTTGGTGACCTCTGGGCAGTGTGGCCTTGTCTCCCCTCAACCTTCAGGGCTGTCACGAGGCCCAGGGTGGATGTGGGAATTCTTCTGGGAGCTGGGCTCACAGCTGGGCTCTCAGCTTCAGGTTGGGCTGCAAGACATGGGGACACACCACTCCCTTCCAGAAGCCAGCCCTAGAGACTGCTTTGAGCTGCTGTGCTGGCAAACCACTGCTTCAGAATCTCAGGGCTGGATTTGGAAAGGTGCTGAAAAGGGGGGGACATCACAGGCCTGGCTGGAGCCTGAAGGGACAAGAAAAGAGGCCGGCAAGAGCAGAAGCCTGATGGGGCTGTCAAGTTTCCTGCTGGGTCATCTCTCCCAAGACTATCTTTGTGTACCCAAAAGAATCATGAAGCCAGTTCTAAGTCCCAATAGTATGCCTGCCTGGGCGAATGTGACCATACTTGTATCTCTGACCAGTGTGTGAACATACCTGAGGCTGGTCTCAACTCCCTGGTCTGATCAACCCAGCCTCTTCCACAACACCCCTTGGCCTCTAATCCCCTGCTTGGTTGGCTTATCCCCTGGACTCCTTGGGCTCCATTAATGAGCCCTGGCCACCCTAGGACAAGTCCCAAATTAACCCTGCTGCTGACCCTGACATGGACACCTGTAATTAGGCCATGAGGCTCTGGGCAGGGAAGCCCTGGGGGCTCAGTGGGGTGTGGGTGAGGCTAAGCTGGAACAGAGGCCTAATGCCCAGGAATGCTCTCAAAAGCTGTGCCTGGCTCCAGGGCAGCCACTCAGCTCACCTCTAATTCTTCACAAAGCCTTCAGACCAGCTACAAGGGGATTACCCCAGGGGCCCTGGAAGTGTGTAGAGCAGGTCTATGGGCAAGCCCACCCTGCCAGCCCTGGGGAGGCCTTAGGCAGCAGAATGTTGACCCCCCCACCTTTGCACAGGTCCCAACATTGGGCCTCAGGGTCCTCAGAATCTCAGAGCCTGCGTCTTGAAATGACAGCGCCAAGGACAGGCTGGAGGTATATCTGATCCCTGGTGGATAACCAACTCTTCCCCTCTTCCCTCCCCCAACTTGTTTTGTTTGCTTTTCTCAGCTTGTCCCAGTAGCTCCATCCGCATTAACCCTTGACCCCAACTGTAACTCTCCCTCCCCTCTGACAACTTTGTTTACCTGGTGGGTTCTCTGATGCATTCCCCTCCCACTTCCTCATCCCCCCACCAACATCCCACCACCACTAAACCGCCCACCCCCCAAGTTCTTTCTTACTGATTTGTGTTTCTTGAGACTCCAGTGTCCTTGGAGCTGTGGAAGAATCGGTCCTTATGCAGAACTCTGGTAGCAATACCAACAGAAGCCTGAAAGAAGAGCATAATGGCTCACGATCTCTGTCTCTCAAACTAGATGTTGAAATCAGCGCCTTGAACCCACTAAGCACATGCCCCACCATTGAGCCACACACCTAACTCCTGGCACAACCATCTTTTCTTTCTTTCTTTTCTTTTGCTTTTGGGTTTTGTTTTTGGTTTTGGTTTTTTTGGTTTGGTTTTGGTTTTTTGGTTTTTGTTTTTTGAAATAGGGTTTCTCTGTGTAGCCCTGGCTGTCTTACATCTCATTCTGTAGACAAATCTGGCCTCAAACTCAGAGATCCACCTGCCTCTGCTTCCCAAGTGCTGGAACTAAACATGTGTACAACATGTCTGGTTCACAATCATCTGTCAGTATATGTTTTTTTTTTTTGTTTTGTTTTTTTCGAGACAGGGTTTCTCTGAATATCTCTGGCTGTCCTGGACTCGCTTTGTAGACCAGGCTGGCCTCGAACTCACAAAGATCCGCCTGCCTCTGCCTCCCAAGTGCTGGGATTAAAGGCGTGCGCCACCACCGCCTGGCTTAGTATATGTTTAAAAAAAAAACTTCAATGAACTTATTATTTGACTTGAAAACTGCATTTCAAAAATATGTGTGTGTGTATGTGTGTGTGTGTATGTGTGTGTGAGTGTGTGTGTGTTTGTGTATGTGTGTGTGTATGTGTGTGTGTATGTGTGTGTGAGTGTGTGTATGTGTGTGTGTGTGTGTGTATGTGTGTGTGTGTATGTGTGTGTGTGTATGTGTGTGTGTATGTGTGTGTGTATGTGTGTGTGTGTTTGTGTATGTGTGTGTGTGTGTATGTGTGTATGTGTGTGTGTGTGTGTGTGTGTGTGTGTGTGTGTGTGTGTGTGTGTTTATTGCAGCATTGTAAGGGCTGAGGACTGGAAACCACTAGGAGTCCAGCTATCAGACAGATCTGACAAAATAGCCGAGGATAGAACACTATGTAGCCATTCAGGAGAACAGCACATAGCCGGGTGGTGGTGGCACATGCTTTAATCCCAGCACCCAGGAGCCAGAGGCAGGTGGATCTCTGTGAGTTCAAGGCCAGCCTAGTCTACAGAGTGAGTTCTAGGACAGCCAAAGCTACACAGAGAAATCCTGTCCCTGAAAACCAAGAGAGAGAACAGCACATGTATTTCCACACAGAATGATTTTCTAGCTATGAGGTTACATCCTAGCAGTGTTTTTCAACCTGTGGGTTTCCATCCCTTTTTTTGGGGGGGGGGCACATATCATATATCCTGTATATTAGATATTATTTACATTATGATTCATAACAGTAGCAAAATTATAGTTATGGAGTAGAAACAAAATAGTTTTTATGGTTAGGGGTCACTACAACATGAGGAACAGCAGGATTAGGACCGTTGAGAACCACTGTGTTAAAGCAATGGCTTGGGGGTTAAGAGCACTTGCTGCTCTTACAGAGGGCCCAAGTCCCATGCCAAGCATCAGGTCAGGCAGGCTGTATCTGTAGCTCTGAAGAATCTGGTGCCCCCCTCTGGCTACCACAGGCTCCTGCCTGAATGAAGTGCATGTAAACTCATGCAGTCACACACATACCCATAAAAATAACTAAGTCAATAAATGTTTTTTAAAAGGATACAAAAACAGCAAAATGCAGATTTAAAAAAGATACAGAACCAAGGTTAGGATGCCACCTTTAGGGGTGGAAAGAAACTATGTAAACACTCAAACACTTTGGTTTACGTTGTTAAGTTTTTTGGTTTTGTTTTTTCAATATTATGCATATGGGTGTTTTCTCTGCATGTATGTCTATGTACCTCTTGCATGCAGTGCCCATGGAGGCCAGAGGAGGGCGAGGGCGTCTGATCCTCTGGAACTGGAGTTACAGATGGTTGTGAGTCACCATATGGGTGCTGGGACCTGAGTCCCTGAGCCATTGGGAAAAACATTCAGTTCTATTAACCACTGTGCCATCCCCCCAGCCCTACTCTTTTTTTTTTTTAGCAGTCTCAAGTATCCCAAGCTGACCTCAAACACTCTGTTCTATGTAGCCAAAGATAAGCTTGGACTTCTGAGCCTCTTCCTGAACACGGGTTTGTAGACACAGCCACCACACCTGGCTTATGTGGTGCTGGGGAAGGAACCCAGAGCTTCAGAATTGTTAGACAAGTACGCTGCCAACTGAGCCACAGCCCTCACCCCAGAAAATGCCTTTGAAAAAATAAATCCCACCAGAACTAGCAGTGGTGACCTGTGGGAAGAGGGACTGAGGGTACAGGGTAAATGCAAATAAAGTTCTACAGTTAGTGATACACCTTTGTACTTTATCAGGGTTCCTTTCAAGAACAAATTTATTATATATTCAGAAATCAACAAACTACACATGCCCTTCAACTCAACTGTTCAGCTCCCTAGCTTGCAGAAATAATACACAGATAGTCCAAGAATGATCTCATGTCCAAATGGGAAAATTCTAGAAACAGCGTATGCACTTATCACTAGGTAACTGTGTAAATAAATGGCAGTACATCTTTACTGCAGAACACCAAGCATCCATAAGCCTGGTGTGGTATGAGCCTGCAATATAGCAGGAGTATCTTGAGTTCAAGGCCAGCGTTGTATACATATCAAGATCTTGTCTCCAAGAAAAAGAAACAGAATACTGAGTGGCCATGGACTAGAGAAGGCCTACTGTGTCTCCTTTGAAAAGACTACAAAGACAAATATGAGTGAAAAGAGCAACTTATAAGTCATAAAAGTGCAGTTCTAGGAGCTGGAGAGATGGCTCAGTGGTTAAGAGCACTGGCTGCTCTTCCAGAGGACCTGGGTTCAGATCCCAGCACCCACAAGGTAGTTCACACCTGCTTGTAACTCCAGTTCCAGGGGATCTGAGACCCTCACACAGACATACGTGCATATAAAAAAAAAAAATGCACATAAAAAGTAAA
Source organism: Lophiomys imhausi (assembly GCA_907164525.1). NCBI lineage: Eukaryota > Metazoa > Chordata > Mammalia > Rodentia > Muridae > Lophiomys > Lophiomys imhausi. The sequence continues at coordinate 1,430,700 of CAJQZJ010000528.1, read as the reverse complement.
TAAATCATTTTTTAAAAAGTCAATTCTATCTGAGAAAGGAAGGAGGAAAAACATATTTCCCATGTGCAAATATAGAAATGTATCTCTAGAATTCTAGAAAAATAATCAGCAGTTCAGTGGCAGGGACTGACTGGCTGTAAGAGTCTGTGTGCACCCCTGTGTACCCGAGAAGAGGACATCAGCAGTTCAGTGGCAGGGACTGACTGGCTGTAAGAGTCTGTGTGCACCCCTGTGTACCCGAGAAGAGGGCATCCAGCATTCCTTGTGTGATCGCTAAGTGAAATGCATACAAGATGGCAGGACAGGAGAGTTCTAAGTTGGACACCTGCTTTTCTTCCATCACAGGGCCTCTGGAGTCCTTCCAGCCATAGCAGCGTGGCTCTCGTGGTACAGAATGGGAAACCAAGGCAGCTCACACTGCAAACCCAAGCCAGAGTCATACTCTTTCTGCCCTCTGTCCTCAGAAATAGCATTTCTTCCCTGTCCTGAGCTTCCTAATAGAAGTGTGTTGGGCTGGAGTAAATAACTTCTCCTCTGGACTCGTGCAGGCAGCACATAGTGAACATCCTTCCTCCTGTCCACCTCGCCCACTCCAGATCCCGGATGCGCTGTGGACCCCAGCCAGGGGTGGCTCTGGAAGCCACCACAGATCCCAGCTCTGACATGATTGCCAGCTTCCCCATCACTTGCTCCTCTTCTAGACCCTTTCTGCCAGCAAGAGCCCTGTGCCCACTCCCCTCCTCACCACGGAGCACCCCCTTAATTATACTTAATGGCAAAGACCATAATAGCTTTATTAACTTTATTATGGACCCAATTAGCAGCTAATGCCCCATGACTACTGTCCCCCCCACCAAATCCCATTAAACATAATGAAACAGCCTTTCCCCCCTTCCCTGCTGGGCACAAGCTGAGGGGACAGGGAAATTCATCTTCCTGGGCCTGACTCTGCCCCCTCAGGCCCATTGGACACCAGCTCGCTCAAGCCCTGGAGCTTCCTAGGGACCAGAGCTGGGCATGCTGAAGACAAAGATTAATCAGCAAGTATTTTGGTGCCAGCTACTGCCTATAAACACACACACACACACACACACACACACACACACACACACACACACA
>CAJQZJ010000528.1:1418130-1429571 GCA_907164525.1 Lophiomys imhausi | reverse complement strand
ACACACACACACACACACACACACACACACACACACACACACACACACACACAGCCTGGCTGATATCCAAACAGAGCCTCATAGAACACACTCATTCCCCAAGCATACCCACGTCCAGCACAGGGATGTTCTTCTAGTCCCAGAGCATTTCACAGCACAGAATGTTCAAACTGAAGGTCTCTGCCTGGGCTTGCCCCAGAGTGTAGGATGGGAGATTCTGGAAAGAGAGGAAAAACAACAGAGAGAGAGAGGAGAGAGCATCTCCCCCGAGCCTACACCCTCCTGCTATCCCAGGCTTTGCCTGATCTTGCTGGTCATTTCCAGCTATCCAGCACCCAGGCCCTATACCAGGCCCTTTCCATGACCAAGTAGACCAAGCACACCATTACCACAGCCCAAGGAAGTAGGTGTCACTATCCCCATTGCAGCTAAAGAAACAGAGTCACACAGAGATAACCAGCATTGTACATGTGTGTGGTGCATGTTTGTGTTCATGTGGGTGTGTGAACATGAGCACATAGGTGCACATGCACTGTGTCCATGAGCTCATGGAGACCAGAGGTCAACATTTGGTGTCTTCTGCAGTTAAAATCTGTCTTATTTTTTTGAGACAAAGTTTCACTTTTTTGTATGTGTATGTGTGTATGTACATATGTTCACACAGGCATGATTGTGTGTGGTAAGCAGAGGTTGGTGTTGGATATCTTCCTCATGTGCTCTCTCCATTTTTTTTAAACCAAGGCAGAGTCTCCTGATGAAGCCAGAGCTCACTAATCCAACTAGTTATCAGCCAATTTGCTGAGGGATTCCCAAAACAGAGCCATTCACTGAACCTGGAGCCCCCACCTCTAATTCAGCTAGACTGGCTGCTCAGTGAGCTCCAAAGATCTGCCTGTCTGCTGTTCCCAATAAGAGGTTTGCAGATGCAAACAGATACAACTGGATTTTATTCTTTTTCTTTTTCTTTTCTTCCTTTTTTTTTTTTTGCCCTGGTTTAGCTGGAATTCACTGAAGACCAGGCAGGCTAGCCCAAGACTCACAGAGATCCACCTGCTTGTGTTCTCTGAGTCCCCTGATTAACAGGGAACACCACCACACTAGACCTGCATCTGGTTTTTAAATGTCAGTTGTGGGTATTCTGACTCATATTTGTCCCTCAAGCACTTTCCTAACTGAGCCATCTCCCCAGTCTTGATGACAAGTATTCTGAAGTAGGTGCTCTGTGATTTATCTTAAAGATGTCCCCTTGAGGCAGAGGTAGGTAGATCTTTGTGAATTCAAGGCCAGCCAGGGCTACATAATGAGACTCCATCTAAAACAAAACAACACACACACACACACACACACACACACACACACACCTCCCCCTCTCTCTTTCCTCTGTCCTATGAAAGAAGAGGCAGAAATAATGGAATATTACCCCTCACCTAGATGTCAAAGTACAGACACCATATAAAGACAATCATGGGAGTGATAAGACAGCTCCCAGCTCTGATTCCACATCAGACTTCCTTTTCAGTGCTAGGGATAAAACCCAGGGCCATATACATGCTAAGGAAGTGCTCTACCCCTGTGCTTTAGCCTTCTGTCCCTTGATTTTGTTTTGATACAAGGTCTTGCTAAGCTGCTCCAGCTGGCTATGAACTTTGAACTATGTAATTCACTTTTGTCTTGGATTTGCGATCTTACTGTCTGCCTCCTGGGAAAGAAGGATTGAAAACCTGTACCACCAGGTCCATAATCCATATCAGTCTTGGGGTAGAGAGCGCTAGAAACCACAGGACACTTCAGTGCCTACCACAGATAGAGTTCTGTTCAAAAGAGAAGGTCAATGGGGCCAGCAAAGGGTAAACAGAGCAGGCATGCCCGTTAGCACCCCTAGCCCTATCAGCAGTCAAAACCTTAAGACTGGGGTCTGGTAGAGATGGTTCAGGGGTCAAGACACTTGCCACCAAGCCTGACAACCTGAGTTATGGGACCCATATATGGGTGACAGGAGAGAGCTGATTCCTACAACCCACAAGTTGTCCTCTGAACACCATACAAATGCCTGTGTATGTTTGTGCTCTCGCATGCGCGCACACACACACACACACACACACACACACACACACACACACACACAAATAAGCCAGGTGTGGTGGCACATGACTTTAATACCAGCACTCAGGAGGCAGAGGCAAGTAGATCTTTGTGAATTTCAAGGCCGGCCTGGTCTACATAGTGAGTTCCAGGACAGCCAGGGCTGTGTAAAGAGACACAATCTCTGACAAAACAGAACAAAGTGAGCAAAATAAATAATGAATATAGGATTGGAGGAATGGCTCCGTAATGAAGAGTACATACAGTGCTTCCAGAGGACTCAAGGCAATTCCCAGCACCTATGTCAGATGATTCACTGGCACTCCAGCTCCTCAGCCTCGGCAGGTACCTGAACATACCCACCTATCCATCCACACTGCTCTCCCACACACATAATCAAAAATAAAAATTTAGTTAACTAACTTTTTAAAGAGGAAAAGAAACCTTAACACTGGGTCTGGGGTTATAGTTCACTAGTAGATTGTTTGTGTAACATGAACTAGGCCCTAGGTTTGATTCCCCAGCATTGCCCAAAACAACACAAAACACCATAACACTGGGGGGCTCTCAGAGCTGAGTGTCTTCATCTGTCTCTACTTTAGGCTCAAGAACCACCTCAAATAGGTCGCTGGAGATATGTACAAAGGCTCCAGGAATTTGGGCCTCTTGGTTGGCCATGGCCCAGCTAAGGAGTAAAGGCTAAGACTGACAAGAGAAAATCAGTGTCTGCTCTGAGCAGGGCGGATCGGCTCAGGAAAGAGACCCTTGAACCTTTGCTTGGAAAAAGGCTCCCCATTCCCGCTTCCCTTTCCCAGGCAGGCCAATCCTGGAAGAAGCCACTTGACATGAGCCCAGGGAGACAGGGAGAGAGACTGGCCTCGCTCCAGCCTCCAACTGCTACCACCTCAACAAAGCCAACTTCTCCAGCTCCCCCTCTGTTACAGCCCCAGAAGGGGGGTCAAAGGGTGGAACCAAGAGCTTTCTCTCTTGGCTTGTCCACATCCGGAGCCAGCTGAGCCCTGACAAAGAGTGGCATCCTCCAATTGCTCCATCCTGGAGGAGGTGGGTGATGGGGGCACTAGCCTTTATGTAGCACCCTCTCTTTTCCAGGAGGCCCAGGCCTGAGCAGGGGACTTCCTGGGGTTACTCTAGGACTAGGCACTGGGGAGTCTCCTGAGGCACAGCCCCCATTCTTTTCTTTGCCCAGGACAAGTGTTCTTGGATGCTAGGTCCCCCAAGCTAGGTCTCACCCTCTAAGCAAACAGAAGCAACCCCCAACCCTCCTATTGTTCCTGAAAGATTGACAGGGTCAACCAGCAAGGAACTCTGGTGGCAGATGAGTGGGGGGGGCGTGTCCCCCAGAAAAGTTAAGTTGTCTCGAGACTCCAGTTGGGGAATGTCTTTACTGTTTTCTGACTGTGTGGACTTCCCTGTGGTAGGTTTCCTAACTTTTCTGAACCTGAGATTTTCATCTGTAAGATGGGGGTAAATATAGAATCAGTTTCATAGGGCTTTTTGGGGATGCTAACCTAGTAAGAATAATATGCAGCAAACCTTTTAACAGGACTCGGGCCCTTGGAACGCAATCAGTTGGAGTTATTGGTACAGAACTGCTGTCTGTGGGGAGGTAGTGGTCCCCAGGTTAGCAATAATAATGATAGCAAATGAATAAACAGCATTGTTAGTGCCTGACACCATGGCACACGTCTGTAATCCCAGCAACCATAGCAACGTTGGGTTATGAGTCCAAGGCTAGTTTGTCTCAAAACATATTAATTATTATATTTAATTTGTAAATATATATATATATATATATATATATATATATAGCATTGTTAGACTATTACAGGGGCCACAGCCCCCTCAACTAGCTCCCTGCCTGGTTCATATCAGCCCACCTCTGCTATAACCCCACTTTCTCCCTTTCACTCTCCCCCACCCCCACACATATGCCTATAGACCACCATTTCAGACAGCTGACCAGGCCCTGGCTCATTCCAGAACATGTACACATGTTCTCTCTTTCCTCCTCTCCTCTCTCTCCTTCCCTTCCTCCCCTCCCCTTCCTTTCCCTGGAGCTAGGAGAAAGAGACTTCAGCTTTGAAGGATGTGAAAATTAGCTGGAGCTGAGAGAGGTGTCAACTTCAAGGCAGCACCCCCACCCCACCCCAGCCCTTCTTTGCCCTAGGGATGGTGTTTCCACAAGTCTCTGCAGGGGACCCCCACCCCACCCCCAGGTGTGGGCCTAAACTGTCAGGCTGAAGCAGAGTGAGGTGGAAGGAGGAGGTGGCTTGCCAGGAAGAACAGGGCAGCAGCCCAGGGGCTTGTGCCAGGGATGAGGCCCACAGCTACCCTATCAGGAGCCTGGATTCATGGTCAGAAGTGTTAGCAGCCAGAAGATTTGTTCGGTCCTTCTGAAGCCCAGTTTCCTTGACCAGAGTTGAGAGGCTGAGCCATCTGGTTGGCAAGGAAAGTGTGGCTGGGTGGGTGGGGACTATTCTTCCCAAGAGTTAGTGAAAGAGATCTATGATGCTGTCCTTTATCCCATGGGATTTTCCTAGCTCCATTTCTGACCTATCTGAAGTTGGAGGCTCCTCCTTCGAAGGGGAGCCAAGATCTAGGACCTGTTCTACTTCCTGGGAGGGTCAAACTGAGCAAGAAATGAGAACTCCAGGAGGGAAGGCTTCACCCTGTCTCTGTCATCGTTAACAGCTATAATTATTATTATTTAGAGAGATGGGCCAGAAGTGGTCAGGGACGCGGTTGGGGCGAATGAAATGAAGTCCTCCGTACATGCCGTCTAGCCAGGTTAATACTCCTGCCTGTCAGCTTGACAGCTGCAAGATTGATTACCCAGGCCTCCCGCTCTTTATAACTCGATCATTCGAATTAATCTCTGGCTGTCGGCCCATCTGATGCCTGAATCACAAATTTAATTTGGAGGTGTGCAGCTCCTCCCCCATCCCCCTCTCCTCCTCTTTCTTCCCAAGCCTCCCCTTCTTCTGCCCTCTTCCAGCCGGCCTTCTTCCCAGTCTGAATGGCTTTTCAGTTCTCTGCCCATCCCTCTTGCTCCCAGGTTTTCTACTCGCCGTACCCTCCCTCCTTTCTGAAGGCAACTAGGTGCCTCCGAGGGGCAGCAGCTGGAGCAGGAAAAGGGTGAAGAGGAGTGGGTGGCGCTGAGTCAGCCCCTCTGTCCAGGCCAGGGGATGGGTCATGTCCCCCACCCACTGGGTGAGGTGCCCACCCATCAGGCTCCACCCCAGAGAAAGAGGCTTAGCTGACACTAAGTAAGACATATTAATGTACTAAAGACTTAATGAAGTTGGGGAGGGGGGGCTGAGGGGTGGAAAGTGCGTGCTTTATTAGTTTATGGCCGATTAATGGGGACGCCATTACTGTGATGGAGATGGATCGCTGCTGTCAGCAGCCTGGGCTGTGGGCCGGCGGTGGCGGCCTCAGCTCCTTTCCTCGTGCATGCGGTGGGCGCTCAGAGTCAGAGAGAACTTCATCAGAAGCGTCCACAAGACCCTCTCTGCGGTAGGGGGCAGGGGCTCAGCTTGAGGCTTGAGGGAGTGCCCGTTCCAAGGTGTCAGTCCCTGGAGTTGATACTGGTTGAGAATTCATACAATCAAAGGTAACAACAAGACAGTGGGATGTGGTGGTACTCTGGAACTGCATACATACAGCAGGAGCTTGACAGTCACCTCTAAAACTAGACAGAAGAAAATCCGTGGCACCTTAAAGTTAGTGATCTGCCTGAGACCCTCACCAGGATGAAGGGAGAGAGCAAGGAAGTGAGCTCTCCTCTTCCATGTTTCCTCAGAGTGGGACAACGGGCCATGACACCTTGAGCAGTAAGTCTCCTCCAGCACTCAGGCTGAGGACTTTAGCAATGGTGTCTCACTTTGCCTGCTTCCTGGCTCCTTGATCCTAACCCTCAGGAGGCCAGAGATAATCGATGAGGTAGAAGAGGAGGGTTTTCCTAGGCCAAGGGGACAGGAGGTCCTGGTCACTGTGCAGCAAGCCAACCCAAAACACATCCTGATGGCCTCCCATCCCCTCAGCTCCTTCTTACCTCTCAGTTAACTTTTTTTTTTTTTTAAACCATGAAAGAAGAAACAAGGACTAGCCAATACGGTCCAGCTCCAGTGGGTCACCTTCAATCGGGAGCCTCCAGAAACCCCCTGAGCTCAGGGCCTTTTATTAGTTCATGGTGCTCTCAGCGCTATATGACATTTTAACATGGATGCTTTGATTGCGGGACATCAAACTTAGTTGAAGTTTTGTTTTGTTTTAATTGTCCAAACAGATACCTCTCAGGCCACTCTAGAACCCAAACTTGTCCTAAGGATGCCTCAGTCCAAACCCCACCCCAGGGTGGCATCAACAGCGAAGGGATTCCAGATGGGCTCAGAACCCTACACGACCAAAATACATAGTCGTAAAAGACACTTCGTGTCCCTGCCCACGAAGTGAAACAACTGTGGAGAATGAGCCCAAGTATTCTCTTTCGTCTCACTTCCCTCTTCCTTACCACATGCGTGACTGCCCGCTGGGTTGTAGTAGGCACATGCTTCCATATGGTCTCAAGCTTAGAGGACATCTAACTGTGTGTGTCTGGGTGTCCATCTGCTGGACACTGGGGTTGCTGCCCTGTGCCCCTCAAGTCAAGGCCCTATCATCAGCCCAGGGGTCATCACCTGGGCACACTCTCCAAGGTAGGAGCTACCTGCTCAGCTAACTGGGAAATAAATACCCTGTTTCTGAGAGTAATTTAATTATTGGCTCCTGTGGACGAGTGGGTAATTAAATTCTGTAGCTCCCAAAGTAATTAATTGCTATGCAAATAGTAATGCCCTCTGCTTTGGAGAGGAGGATCCTGGCCTGAGTTTGCCCTGCAATTAGAAGCTAATAATTACCCTGTCAGTTCCCAGATTCTGCTGGGTAATTGCCTACTGAAACCCTACTGGTCACTGAGGCCATTCTTATCACCTGCTGCTATAGCTCTAACTCTGGTGGCCCTAACAGCCAGGGCAAGGGTCCTCAGAGTACTGGTTAATTTCATGGCCCTCTCCATGTCCACAAACTCTAGGATCCCTATGAAGACACCTGGATTTCTGATGAAAGGAAACAAAGACCAAGCCTTCTCTAGCTCTACTCTCTAAGAGGTATCTCAGCTTCTTATGGGGTTAGAATTCCTGGAAGATAGGCTTGTATGACCTACACTGAATGATTCTTGTGTATCAGGAACTTTCTCAAAGACAGTCTAGTCTATTAACGGTCGCACCACGTTTCCCCTGGTGGTCTGTTGTTTTGGTTCGTTGATGTCAAGCAGAGTAGACAAAGCTACAAGATAAGCACAGGAGGGCAGAGGCATTCTGAAGCTTATAGGGGTTTTCTAGTTATTCAACATACATTAGTCTATGCACTCTATAAAGGGATTTGGAAGATGTGATCTAAGTCCCTAATCAGTTGATTTTAAACTGGGAAGATTGTTTTCTTTGGGGCTGGCCCATTCAGAGGAGCCCTTAAAAGGGTCTGGGCTCTTCCTCATCAAGGAAACTCCAAAGAATAGGTGGATCTACCATGGTTCTCCTATGCTAGCTTCTCAGCCTGGCTGTGAACAAAGCTTTATCAGTGCCCAGGAGGTTCTATGATCTTTACTTTCTCACTCCCTACGCATTTCAGACTGACTCGGCCAACAACTGAGTAAATCAATTTTTTGAGAAGATGTTGATAGTATTTTAATAGACATTTTTTTTGGTAGTGCTAGAGATTGAACCCAAGACCTTGAATATACTAGGCAAACACTCTTGTTGGGGTAGTGTTAAGCATTCTAAATGTTATTAATTGATCCTGCTTGCTGTCTGTTACTTACATTGACACTGATTGGTTAAATAAATGCCAAGGCCTGAGACTGGGTAAAGACAGAGAAAGGTGGGACTTCCTGAGATTAGAGCAGGAAGCCTGCGCTTTAGACAGAGGAAGAAGAAGCATTCCAGCCACGAGCAGCAGGAAGAAAGACACACGCTATGGGTTAGGAAAAAGAGCCTCATTCCACATGGCCAGGAACATCGGCATGGCATGGAAAATGGCAGTCCAAGGGGACGTTTGTATATATGGGGTCATATTTGGGTAATAGAATTAAGAGCTAGCTTAGATGGGCCAGGAATGCACCACTCAGGCCAAGGCTTGTTAAAATCCATGTGGTCTCTGTGTGTACTCATTTATAATGTCTGCTTAATGGCGGAATAAGGATTAAAGGCTGCCGAACAAATTAACAATAATCTAAATACTGGTTAAACAATTTAATTAATTATTTCTACAAGTGGCACCCAATGTAGTTTAATTAATTTTTTTTACACACTCTCTACACCAAAGCCACATCCCTGACCTTTACAATATGAAGTGTTGTTTTTATTGGCTCAATTATTGGTAATATATATATATATATGTATGTATGTATGGGTTCTGCCCTGTGAGGCCCACCTTCTAAGGAAGGAGCCAGAACATCAGTTGCATAACTTCCATAATCATGCTATCCTTTGTAACACATATCTGTCCTGAGTCTCAGACTGACAGCTACATTCCTATTTAGAAACTAGGAAAACAGGCCAGTCAGTGGTGGGGCACACGTTTAATCCCAGCACTTGGGAGGCAAAGGCAGGAGGATCTCTGTGAGTTCGAGGCCAACCTGGTCTACAGAGAAAGTTCCAGGACAGCCAGGGCTGTTATACAGAGAAACCCTGCATTAAACAAAACAAAAGAAAAGGAAAAGGAAAAAAATAACAACTAGGAAACCGGAATTAGGTGTATCAGATCTAAAACAGATTCCATAACTAAGCAGGTTCCAGAGCTAGTAAGTAGGGAAATAAGGTTTAAAACAGTCTATCAGTCATGTTAGTGCAGACTAGTCAGTGGCAAGTCCAAGACAGGCCATACCATGGTGTTTAACACTGTCAGCTTAACAGGGTCTAGACTCACCGAGGAGACAAGCCTCTGGGAGTGTCCTGAGAGACTGTGTAGATTAGGTTAGCCCCTGAGAACATCTGTGCAGGATTGTTAATTGAGATGAGAAGACTTACCCCAGATCTGGGAGGAACCAATCCATGGACCAGTCTCCAAATGAATAAAAATTAGACCTGTATCTACAAAGCAGGCACGCATCCCTCTGTGTTTTGAAGGCAAACACAACACAGTGCAACTAGCCTCCTCGAATTCCTGACAACATAATCTTCCCACCTAACAGACTGTACCCTTAAAATGTGATTCCAAATAAACCCTTCCTTCCTTATAGCTTCCTTTTTTAAAGTTATTTTTAATTATGAGTATATGTGTGTGGGTATGTGTGCATAAGGAGTACCCTCAGAGTCCAGAAGAGGGGGCTGGATCCCATGAAACTGAAGTTTTGGACAGTTGTGAGATGCCCAACATGGTTGCTTAGGAACTGAAGTCAGGTCCTCTGCAAGGGTAGTAGATGTTCCTAACCACTGAGCAATCTTTCCAGCCCCCCAAGTTGGCATCTTGTCGGTATCTTATCACAACCGTGAGACTAGTAACCGACATCTAAGTACAGAAATAGTGCAGGTAACTAAGTAACAGCGTGGTTCAAGTCAGCTCTCATTTCTACCCTGGATCTTGCCATCCCCAACAGTCTAGCAGCCTCCTATTCTACCTCTTGCTGCTCTCTGATTCCTGTCTACAGACATGGAGCTGAGAGTGCCCAAAGTCTATGATGAGCCTCCAAGGCACAGACTTTTCCTTTTAAAGCATGGCTCATGAGCCCTTAGGATCACGCCTAGGATTACAGTCCAAAGACATGAGTGTCAGGAAGTGCCATGGACTTTGAGGCCAAGCTCTAGCCCTGTGAATGCCTGGCTTTTGGTTCAGACATACCTTTGGATGAGAGTGGGCCACATAAGGCAAAACCTCCATACCACTATTGCCAGAGAGAATGAGAGGGAAATGGTCAGTAGAAAGTGGTACCAGGAAAGCCAGAGATGACCAACAAACCAAATTTTCAAACTTTAAATGAGGATGTGGATAAGGACTATGCACAGGGAGATAAGTTCCTGTGGTTTTCAATACCAGGAAGCAATGTCACCTGGTATTAACATATCTGGGAAAACCCTGGAGAACTTTACTGTCTTCTCCCCTCAGTTTCATCTGGTGCACACACACACACACACATGCACATACATGAATACATGCACACACACACACACACACACACACACAGGTAATGCTGTCCCATGGTTTAATTTCTATTCCAAGGGAATTGAGTGCCTCTTGCTTGAAATCGCTCATAAGCCATTGCTCTTTGAAGAGCTTAGCAAATAGTTCAGAGCATGTGATGCCTCCCCTGTCAGACTAGAGGATCCTCCAAGCAAGAACTTCTCTCTAAATAGGGCCTCTCAAAGGCCTTGATTTCACCTCTTTTCCCTCAGTGCCTTGTAACAAAAAAAAATTATTAAACTATATTTATTATGCCTAATAACTATAGCTTAACAACACTTAAACAAAGCCGGGCGGTGGTGGCTCACGCCTTTAATCCCAGCACTTGGGAGGCAGAGGCAGGCGGATCTTTGTGAGTTCGAGGCCAGCCTGGTCTACAAAGTGAGTCCAGGACAGCCAAGGATACACAGAGAAACCCTGTCTCGAAAAACCAAAAAAAAAAAAAAAAAAAAAAAACACTTAAACAACCCTATCCTAGCCCTGTTGAAAGGATACTAGGTCGTGGCTCTTTAGTGCAACTTGTCAGCCGTCCACCTGCAGGCACACCTCAAACAGCAATCAGCTGTCTGCCTCTGGCATTATTATGGCAGCCTCGGCCTCAAATCAGCTTAGGTTTGAGGCTTTCTCCTCAGCGTCAGAGCCTAGAGTCTCCCACTGGCTTGTGTGGCCAGCCTGCTTCAAACGTTCAGCTTGGGGCTGGCTTCAGTCAGCTGAGACTGTCCATGGACACCTCGGGCCTCCATTTGAACTATCTGAACCCCCTCAGGGCAGCTGCTATACTGTGTGGCTTGGTCTTTGGCTTCGAGGCCGCGCTGGGGCTAATTCACTTGTCTAGGCCTATGTCATGCCCTCACGTGACAGGGGTTACCTTCCTGCCTGTTTTTGAGGTCTTCAGTGAGACCTCAGAGTTTTGCTTGCCTCCTTGCACATGTTCACTCGCTTGGAGGCCACCCTCAGGCCCATGGATGGATGTCTTCAGTGCCTGGTTTGCCTGGTTTTCATAAACTTTCTCTTAGTAGGTTCTATGCCATGCCTTTCTGCCAGTTTTCTTGGACTGGCTCATGGCAAGAGTCTCTGTCTCTCTCTCTCTCTCTCTCTCTCTCTCTCTCTCTCTCTCTCTCTCT
>CAJQZJ010000528.1:1374170-1418120 GCA_907164525.1 Lophiomys imhausi | reverse complement strand
TCTCTCTCTCTCTCTCTCTCTCTCTCTCTCTCTCTCTCTCTCTCTCTTGGACTCTGCCTCCTCAGCAGTCTCAGTTTATGTGCTGAGGCTTTTGTCTCTGATTCTTGTTGTGAAGGCCAGTTAACCCATCTATGCTTGAAGTTCTGTCAGCTGCTTCACACCTCATCGTCTCTCTTACTCACAGGGCATCTCTCTCTCCCTCTCTCTGGTGGTCCCTGGCCACACCCCTCAACAAAGCTCTGCTGCTGTCTATAAGAACCACAGCTTCAAATGGGCTCTGCCCAACACCATTTGAAGAGAGGCGGCGTCCAAAAGCCCTCTTCAGTTTCCAGGGCTTTCCTTCTTATGCCCAGGACCATACGGGTGCCATGTGTCAGGCTGATCTACATTCCAAAAGCCCTTACTAATCCACTAAAGAACTCCAATTACAGTGCCTGACCCTGAGAGTTGCAAACAGAAGTTCTCAGAGGACCTGGTAGGTGCAAAGGTGTGGGCATGCCCATGTCAATAGGTGCCCTGCCTGGCTGCTACAGCTACCACTCCATTGACAGCTCTTTAGAATCCATTCAGAGTTTTGGCCCTGTTGTAATCTCTGGATGATGAATATTCCCCATAATGAATGGATGGGAATTGAATTAGCTGGAATGCCCGTGTGCTTAGACGCTCACTGATTAAACCCCCATCTGTACAATGCTTGCCTGGGAATACCTCATTACATCTCATTTTTTCTTCTTTTTTGTCATGTTTATATGTTTGTTTAAATTATTATATAGTGGACTTGTTTAATTGACTTAACTTTTGTCATTAGTGGATTACAGTTCCACATATGATTTTTGAGAGTTTCATACATGTGCACTGTATATCACTACCACTTCTCTCTCTCTCCCCTCCAGCTCCTCCCATGGCCCCACACTCACTAAAATTCATGACCTCGTCTTCAGTTGTTACATGTGTGCTTAGGGATGCATGTGTGTGTGTAAATACAACCTGCCCAGTCCAGTTAGTGTTGCTCATATGTATGTGTGCTTAGAGCTGACCACTTAGGATTCGATAATCTATGGGAGAGGCTCATCCTTGAGGAAGACAGAGTCCCCCCCCTATAGCTCTTAATCTAGGGGTTGGTCCTTGTACGATTCCCCTCACTCCACATTAAAATGTTAACTGGTGTTGTCACTGTTCAGTCCTATTTAAGCACACATATAGTTTTGGGGGGTGGCGGTTTCGAGACAGGGTTTCTCTGTGTAACAGCCCTGGCTGTCCTGGAACTCACTTTGTAGACCAGGCTGACCTCGAACCCACAGAGATCCTCCTGCCTCTGCCTCCAGAGTGTTGGGATTAAAGGCGTGCACCACCACACCTAGCACGCACATATAATTTTTAAAGGATACAAAATAATGTTGTTATTGAGTTCCTTTTGTTGCTGCTGTAGTCTTTGTTTTTATTTTAAAGATTTACTTTATTTTTAGTTATGCATATGCCTCTGCCTGTGTGTGTGCATGTGTACATGTGTGAGCCTGTGTACTTGTGTGTGGACACTGGTGAAGTCCAAAAGAGAGCATCAGATCCCCTGGAGATAGAGTTACAGGTGGTTGTGAGCCATCTAACTTGGGTCCTGGGAACTGAACTCATGTCCTGTGGAAGAACAGTGTGTTCTCTTAACCACTGAGCCATCTCTTAACCACCCCATCCCTAGTGCAGGGAGCTGAACCCAGTGTCTCGTGATTACTAGGCAAGCACACTACCACTGAACTAAGACCCAAACGCTGTTGTCTGACTTACACAAAAGAATGGGTGGTCAAGTCAAAGGAAACAAATTATAATGTTTGTTTGAGACAGGGTCTCACTAAGTAGCCTTGGCCAGCCTGGAGTTCACTTTGTAGCTAGCCTGGAACTCACAGAGATTGCCTACCTTTGCCCACCACCACCTCAGCTCCCCAATGCCCAGTGCTGTGATTAAAAGCATGTGCACCAGCCGGGCGGTGGTGGCGCACGCCTTTAATCCCAGCACTTGGGAGGCAGAGGCAGGTGGATCTTTGCGAGTTCGAGGCCAGCCTGGTCTACAAAGCGAGTCCAGGACAGCCAGAGCTGTTAAACAGAGAAACCCTGTCTCGAAAAACCAAAAAAAAAAAAGCATGTGTACCATGTTGCTTTCAGTTGGACTAGACCAACACTTTCCACCACAGAGCTCTACCTCCCACCTTCCAGTCCATGTATCTCATGAGGCTAGTCTCAAGCTAAGTCTTCTGGGATCCAGGAACCCTTATGTCCCTCCAGGAGCTCTGTCCAGGTTCCTTTTGAGTCCACACCGCCTGCCTTCTGCAAGGAACCTTGATTGGACAGGGAGGTGCTTTGGAGAGAGGCAGAAAAGGGAGATGCTGTAAGAGAGAAGCCCAGTTTGGGATTGGTACCCGTCACATGCACCTTCAGCCGTTTGTTCTTCAGCCAGAACCGTTCAGCCTCCTTCAAAGGAAACTACAGGGAGTTTGGGGGTCCACATGGGCTGGTGTCTTGGTTTGTTCATAGACCTTTGTCAGGACCAAGGACAGCGTCACTGAGAGCTCAAAGCTCTCCAAATTCAAGGTCTCTACCCAGTCCTCTTCCTTCTTTGAAAACGTATGTCTCCACTTGCTAACAGCCTCCATTCTTTTCTTCCTCTTCTTCTTCTTCCCATTATTCCTCTTTCCCTTGATCTTCCTCTTTCTCTCTTGCCCTCTCGTCCCTAATCCCAGGGACAGAGCCTGGCACCTTAATTCTTCATCCCAGAAATCCCTCAAGCACAGTTATCCAAGCTCCCCCTGGGAGTGTCTGTTGAAAAGTGCATTCCCACAACTGAATCTTCCCCACCTCGCAAGAATACACACATCAAAACCAAGTGTTCAAATGTTGAACAGAAAGGAAGTTTTGGGTGACCGTTTTTCAAAAGACTAGACAGTTCTGCCTCCAGTGGGGCCAAGGACCAGGCTACCTGACCACTCCCAGCATGTCCAAGGCTCTGACTCTTCAGCCCTCTCTTCCTCTCCCTTCTCCTCACTCTTTGCCTCCTTCTGCTCTCCCCTCCCCTCCTCTCCTCTGTCTCTGTGAAAAGTGGCAGCAGCTGCTGGAAAAGGTGTACCCTTCAATGAGTCCCAGCAATTGTCGTGACTGAGTGTCCTAGCCTTCTTTCCTAGTTAATCTAACTTGGGAAGAGCTGAGGTGCGTTCTGGCTCTGCAGCTTGTGAAAGGCGGAGAATAACAAGCCAGAGGCATAAACAGATGTGCAGATACGTGCAGCTGGTGCTTTGCTGCCAAATTACCATGGACAGAATGCTGGCAGGGGCCCAGGATGCCTCCCCCTCTGTTTGGAGTTCGGCCACCAAGACCCATCCAAGCTCACTATCCATTTGGCAACCTCTGAGTGAGAGAAGGAATGCCAAGAAAGGAGTGGAGAGGCTTCTGGTGCCCTTGGGCTGGGAAAAGAACTCCAGAGTCTTGTCCTAATGACTCAGGTAGGTAGGGGCAACTTTATAGAAGAATAGGACTCTCAGACCAGGCCCTCCCTGAATAGTCCCTGGAGTGGTCTCCCTAGGGTGTGACTGGGAGTGACTTGAGACCCAGTTTTTATGACATCAAATGGTCATACAATACCTCCCACTCCTTTGATCACAGATTGGGTGTTCCTAGATTTTCATGGATTCTGACACTGCTTAGGGTTGGTTTGGAGTGCAGGGGACAGTCAACAGTCAGAATGGAGACAATCAGGAACTCCCTACCACAAAAGGACATTGCTGAAAGACTCTAGCCTTGGAACAGGTCAAAGGGAGACTGAGACTATAGCCAAGACTGTGTTGGAATCAGGAGACAAAGCAGGCAAGCAGGAGAGAAAGCATGCATGCTGGAGTGTGTGTTGCCCTATCAGGCCTCTCTCTGAGGACACTTCATAGCTGAATTCAGGGACACTAAGCCACCATTCACTGGTTAAAGGTGCTTATCCACAAGGCTGATAATGCAAGTTTGATTTCTGAAATGCACATGGTAGAAGGAGAGAACTCACTCCTGCAAACTGTTCTCTGACATCCACATGCATGCCGTGGCATGTGCATATGTGCATGCTTATGAATGAACACACACACACACACACACACACACACACACGCATGCACGCACGCGCGCTCGAGGGGGGGAGAGAGAGAGAGAGAGAGAGAGAGAGAGAGAGAGAATTAAATAAGTGGTTTTTGTTTGGTTTTTGGTTTTTCAAGACAAGGTTTCTCAGCCAGGAGTGGTGGCACACGCCTTTAATCCCAGCACTTGGGAGGCAGAGGCAGGCAGATCTCTGTGAGTTTGAGCCCAGCCTGATCTACAAAATGAGTTCCAGAACAGTCAGATATACACAGAGAAGCCCTGTCTAGGAAAAAAAAAAAAGACAGGTTTCTCTGTGTATTGGAACACTCTTTATAGACCAGGTTAGCCTTGAACTCAGAGATCTGCCTGCCTCTGCCTCTGCCTCTGGGAGGGCTGAGATTAAAATGCACCACCACTGCCCAGTTTAAGTAAATGTTTTTTGTCTTGTCTTGTGTTTTTCAGAGCTGAGGACTGAACCCAGGGTCTTCCACTTGCTGGCAAATGGCTCTACCACTGAACTAAATCCCCAACTCCTT
This sequence comes from Lophiomys imhausi, assembly GCA_907164525.1. Classification (NCBI taxonomy): domain Eukaryota; kingdom Metazoa; phylum Chordata; class Mammalia; order Rodentia; family Muridae; genus Lophiomys; species Lophiomys imhausi. The sequence goes on along the minus strand of CAJQZJ010000528.1, from coordinate 1,413,486 downwards.
AAGTAAATGTTTTAAAGGGGGAGGATTTGAAGAGATGGCACAGAGGCTAAGATCACTTACTGTTCTTGCAGAGGACCTGGGTTTCAGATCCCAGCACTCAATTAGGAGCCTCACAACCACCTGTCATTCCAGTTCCAAGAGACCCAATGCCCTCTTCTGGCCTTCTAGGGCACCTACATGCATGTGAAACACACATATACACTCAGGCACAGACACATGCAAACAACATAAAACGGATAAATGAGTCTCTTTAAAAAGACTGCCACAGGTATGGTTCTTGGGTAATAGCATTTGCAGGGACAATGCTGACCAAAGCCAGGAGGGAAAGTGGGAGGGACAGAGGGTAAGGAACTTGCTGAGGTCAATGCTTAGTGACATTCACCAGCAGATAACTGGCAGGCTGCCCTCTTCCAAGCAGCCATGAGTACTTGCTTCAAAAACGTGCTTCAGATCCATTGTGCACATGTTTTAAATTGTCAAAGAATAAATAAAATATATTCAGAAAGAAAGATATGCCGGGCGTGGTGGCACACACCTTGAATCCCAGCACTCAGGAGGCAGAGGCAGGTGGACCTCTGTGAGTTTGAGGCCAGCCTGGTTTACAAAGTGAGTCCAGGACAGCCAAGGATACACAGAGAAACCCTGTCTTGAAAAACAAAACAAAAGTTGAGAGAAGAATTGTGGGTTTAGCTCAGTGATGGTGTTTGCCTAGCAAGAGACCCTTGATTCAGTCCTCAGAAGAAAACAAAATAAAAACAAGGAAACAGACTTATCAGGCTAAGCAAAATACCTTTTTTCCCTTTTGTTTTTCTTGTGTGTATGTGTGTGTTTGTTTTTTGGGTTTGTGTGTGTGTGTGTGTGTGTGTGTGTGTGTGTGTGTGTGTGTGTGTGTGTTAAATGCTGAGGTCCATGCCTAGTCCCCAGGCCTGTCTTTCACCCCACTAATGCCACTTCCAGAATACAGAACCACAGAAATATTCATTCTCGTGCTAAATAACATGGTAAGGATGCCATAGTAGCATTATTCGTACCACTTGGAAACAATCTAAAAGTCTATAAATAAACAGGGACCAGGTCCCAGTTAAGGTCCCACATAAAGTACAGTCAGATGAAGTGAGCTACTTATCCCCTACCTGAAAAACACCTCCAATACTTTAAATTAAAAAGAGAAAATTAAATGTTATATTATTCTCTGATAAACCTATATAGTGATTGTCTCAAAGTGTACGTGTGTGGGCATGTGTGTGCGTGGTGGATATGTAACAGTCCAGGAGACCACACTCAGAATCATCTACAGCAGTGACACAAGCCACGAGGTACTGTTTCTACACACACTTTTGAGCTGTAGTAGCCATGTGCTCATAGATTACATTTCTAAAGGACAATAAGGTAAAGGCTGAGGCAGGTGGATCTCTGTGGGTTCCAGGCCAGCCTGGTCTACAGAGTGAGTTCCAGGGTAATCAGGGCTACAGAGAGAAACCCTGTCTCAAAAACAAACAAAACAAAACAAAAAAGTAAAGGATAATTTTTTAAAATGATTTTTTAAAAAGACAAAGAAGTCTTCTTGCTAAATAATAATAGGTGAAGGTTTGGGTGGAGGAGAAAGCAAAGCTGGGGCTCAAACCTGAGACTTGTTCTCACAGAAGGGGAGGCTAGAAGGAGGTAGGCCAAAAGAAAGCCAGTTTGGCCTAAGAGAAAGAAAAGAGTACCTCAGACCCCTAAGGTAGGAGATATGCAAAGTCTACTCCACAAATGAAAGTAGGCACCACCATTGCCTTCCCTTCCTGAGTTCTGGTTCTCCACAAAAGCCCAGCTTTGTCCCTGGGCTCCCAATGTGTCCTGGATTCCAGATTCCAGCTGCCAGGAGAAACCCTACCTCTTATTTTGACAGCAGCCCAGAAGACTAGCTCAGTTCTAGGCACACCACACTGCTCAGGTGACCCAGCTCCTACGGAGGTACCCCACCCCAGGCAGCCTTCATTTCTCTCTCCCCACTGCTGTCAAAACTCTCAGTGTTTCTCCAGGTGGGGAAAATAATAGCCATTAATGAGCATCGTCTTCAGAGAAAGGCTGTGTGTACATGTTGGGTGGGGGACCCAGAACAGCAAGCCTCTTTACTCACAGGGGTTCCTCCCCTGGGGAGATGAGATGGAACCCAGCTTGGGGCTCCTCAATTGAGGTGACTTTCTCACAGAGCTGCCTTGGCTCTCACAGGATCCCTTGGCTCTAGGTTCAGCTCTAGGCAGAAAGGGAAGCCTTTTCCAGTGCCAACTTCCAGTCACACTGTGCTACTTCCCAGCTCCTAGGCTATTTTCTCCTTTCTCTCTGAAAAAGAACGCTTAGAGTCAGCTCTTTCTGTTGGGGTGCCCTGGCCACTGGCTCCTTCCCAACCGCAGCAGATTTTACAGATGATTTGAAGCCCAGGGATGTATGAGGAGCATAGATGAGGGGGGAGAGGGGAGCGCCATGGACCTCAAGTTGGTCTGCACCCTCGGTGATTACAGGACATCTTTATGTGCACTGTCTAAAGAGCATGTCTCATCAGCACCCCACCTCCATTGATAAATGAGAAACCTGTGGTCCAGAGAGGTTAAGTGACCTATTTCCTGCCACAGACTTAGCTAATGGCCAAACCAGAATTAGAACCCAAAAAAACCTAACGCATGGGTGAAGCTGTGTGCACAGGTCTGTTGGATTCCTTCCTTTCTCAAACACTATAAAGAAGACAGATTTCCCTAACAAGTACTCAGAGAGAGGAAAAGCTAGACTCTTGTGGTGGCCTTCGGGCTGCATGGGGGCAGGGCCATGTGTCTCCACACCTCACCAGGTCCCAGTGGCAACAGTGGCACCTCTCCTGACCATTCTCCCCTGCAGAGAAGGTTCTGAGACCAGCTTCCTCCAGGAAGGCTGAGAGTACTCTACAATTCTGGTCCCATTTGTCTCTTCCAAGACCAGGCCCTTGACAAATCTGTCCTCTTAGTCTGCAATTCCAGCCATGTCCCAGGGGCTTGGTTTGCTTTTATAGTGTCCTTTGTGTACCACCTAAGTCTGGAATCTCCTTTATCTACAATTTCCCCCTTGACTGCTTGGAAGAAACACCAGTCCTTAACACAAGCTCTAATCACTTGCCATGAACATGCAACACCAGGATGGTGTCCCCAACCTCCTCTACCTACACAAGGCTAACACAAGCCTCTATCCAGAGGCCTGTGTGCCCCTGATAACACTTGACTACTGTCCCTTGGCACACTAACCTCCATCTGCCCTCTTCAGCGGTGGGGAACCCTGGCCTGGGCCCTGCACTTTCCCTACCCTTTCCATCCTCTCCTTTCTGCGTTGATTCTCTAGGTGCAGCAAGGGAGAGGGAAGAAGGTAGCAATAAAGGAGTCAGGGCCTTTCCTGTGTGCTGGCTGCTCTCTGCTGCCAGCACTCTCCCTCGCCCCTCCATCTCCTCGGCTCCGGCTCCCTCCCTCTGCCTCAGTCCGCAGATCCAGCTATAACCCGCACACAAACAGCAGCATTTGGGGGCTGAGGCGGGAGAGGTTAATTATTGCTCCCCCGCCCCCCCCCACGCCCCCCACAAGATGTATCTGACTGTCAGAAGGGGTGACAGATGAAGACAAAGTACAGGTACGGTCCTGCGAACTCGGCCTTCCGTGTACCAGCCTGGTTGAGGTGGGGGGTGGGGGTGGGGGCTACGGAAGTTTTAACCCATCTGGTGCCGGTGCCTTGCGTAGCCAAGGAACATGCTGGGGTTGAAACACGGGTCCTGGACAACTGAGCCCGAACTGTGGCCTCCTCTTGTTCTGTCAGGATGGAGGACAATGCTTAGGAAGGAGCCTGCCAAAGACTACAGAATCAAGGCCACAAAGCCATCATTCTGGAAGCTTGAGTCTGAGCCCGGGTGTCTGGAGGAGCCTGGGTAGTTTGGGGGTCTAGGAATACTCTTCTACCTTCTTCCTTCACACAAGGCTGTCCCCAAGGGTCCTCCTGATCAAGAAGTGTATTTCAGAAAGAGTGCACGGTTGTGTGTCTGGTGAACCCACAAGTGTACTTGTGGTGATTAACTCAATATGCCTGATAGTACAAGGAGAGACAGAGAGACAGAGAGACAGGGACAAAGACAGACAGAGACACTGAGACAGAGAATGAGAATGCACACTTGTGGTGTCAGTGTGTGACCCAGCACTGGACCAACTGTGAAGGTGTGTGTCCTCATGAGAATGTGCAGGAGGATTTGCGAGAATTGAGGTACCTTTACTGGGGGTGGAGGGTACACCAGGTGTGTCATATAGGAGGGTACGTGGGTGTTGGTGTGTGAACATGGTGGTGTGTGTGTGCTTGCGTGTTGCAGGCATGTGCACATGTGTGCTGTACTGGTCTGAGGCTGTGGCCTCTTTTTCCCTCTTGCTGGCGGTCCTCTCTTTTTCTGATCTCTTCTCTCCATAAGCAAACAAGGTGAAATAATTACTTTTCCATTTAAACGGCCCGTGTTCAAGCCAGAATGAAAACAAAGTGATTTAATAAAAATGTCTTTAAAAAGGAGAAGAGGAAAATGAACTGAACGTCCTTGCTGCTCCCCTCCCTGGTGTTCAGGGAGGCCCCAAGCCCTTCAAAGTTAATTAAAACAGGAACTAAAAAATCAGATTCGCTTACCAACCCTTTTCCCAGCTCTGCCTTCAAGGTAAGGTGACCCCAGAACCCTGCCCCAGGCCTGCCCCTGGAAAGCTGTCCCAGCTCAGGTCTAACCTCTCCAGGAGCTGCCCCTCATTCCTGGGTGGGCACCCTGGCTTTCTTGTACCCTTTTGTCAGGAGGGGACTTTATCCCTCCCTTCCTCCCAGACAGCCATCAAAGATTTTGTCTAGCCATCTGAAGCCCTTGATGGCCACTGGCCCTCATCACTGGCTTCCGGCCCTGCCTCCTCCCAGGACACAGCCAGCCCTCCGTCCCTGTTCAGCCTCCTCAAGGGTCCCCTGAGCCCCCAAGCTGCTCTGAGCTTTATCTGTCTTCACTGACCCCTGGCCCTGTCCTCAGCCCCAGCTCAGTACAGTTCTGGCAGCTTCCGCCCAGGCTGTATCTGTTCCCCATCAGAGGCCCCATTGGAGCTCAAGCCCTTCAGCAGCCCAGATAAAAGAGATGGATGGAGGTGAGTTTGGGGATGCCCCTCCCCACAAGCCAGAGCTAGAGCCCTGAGTTCTGACGACAGGGGCTCCCTGTAGAGGGCTGGGATAGAGGTGACACTGCTGAGCTATTTGGAAGTCAGGTCACTGTGCACCTCCATCCTGCCTCAGCCCAGTCCCTGTCCCCTTCTTCTGAAGGCTCAGTTCCTAAGGCCTCGTCCAGACAGGCACAAGGTTGCATTGTAGTACAAAGGAGAGGCTGTGCTGGGCACCCTGCCCCTCCTCTGCCAATCAGAGGTCCAGAAATAATCTTGGTAAGGTTGTGACCGTTTGTGGGACACTCATCTTGCTCTAGATATGTTACATGTAGGAACCCTAGTGCCTGTGAACTGTTATCATTACCTTGCAGGTACACAGGAAGGAAGGTGAAGGAACCAGCCCAGAGTCTGGGGAGATGGCTCAGCCAGTAAGAATACTGGCTGCTCTTCTAGAGGACCTCACTTCTGTCCCCAGCACTCACGTGGAGGCTCACAACTGCTGTAACCTCTGCTCCGTGGAATCTGGTACCCTCGATATTTTAAGGAAAAAAAAAAAGAAGAAGAAGAAGCTGGCCCAAGGCATGAACTAAAAAAAGAACAACCCCATGTCCACTTGCCAGCTCTTCCTTAGTGCCCCCAGATCCGCTTCTAGGACATATCTCTACCCTTCTGGCTGATACCCTTGGAGTTTCCTGCTACTGCCCCAGAATTCAGCCCCTCTAATGTTAGTGCACACAGTGAGAAGGGACAGGAGATCTAGAAAAGCCCAAGTTAGAGCCAGTGCAGCTAGGAGAACTATTGAGTAGAACTATGGGACCTTCTACTCCTTTTCATTTACCTAGGGCCCGGAGCAGATGACAGAGGAAACCATTGTTCCTAGAGCCCTCAGCCACCATCCCTGCAAGGCCAGGTCCTTCCCTCAACTCCTAGCTGTCTCTCTTAGGGGTTCTTTCTTTCCTCCTAGGGCACACTGGGCTGTTTCATTTTTGTTTAAATTTACTTTTAGATTTTTCGAGTCAGGGTTTCTCTGTATAACAGCCCTGGCTATCCTAGAACATATTCTGTAGACCAGGCTGGCCTTGAACTCACAGAGATCCACCTGCCTCTGCCTCCCAAGTGCTAAGATTAAAGTGCCGGGTCATTACAGACAGCTGTGAAGTGCTGTGAGGTGGGATTTGAACCTGGGTCTTTTGGAAGAACAGCCAGTGCTGTTAACCGCTGAGCCATCTCTCCAGCGCTGGGCTGTTTTTTGTTTGTTTGGTTGGTTGGTTGGTTTTTTTAAGTTTCTTGAACTCTATCCACCTCCCAAGGTGCTCTACACTCAATGGATGGAATGAGACTTGATTGTGGGATACACTTAACCTAAAACTTGTATTTCACAACTACCCACTCTATCCAGGGAGACTTCAGTTGCCTGTATAGCAAAGAAAATATATCAAAAATAAATCCAGCCTGCATCAGGAACCCTTCTAGGCCTTTGAGAGAAAAGCCCACCTAAGATCTCAATGGTCTGTCTAGGTGTGGTGGCACCCACCTGTAATCCCAGCACTCTGGAGACAGAAGTGGACAGATGTTGATGAGCCAAGGCTAGTCTGGTCTACATAGTGAGTTCTAGGACAACCAAAGCTACATAGTGAGGCTTTGTCCTCCCTCACTCCTCCCTTACCCCAAAGAGCTCAGCTCTAAGAAGATGGAGGACTTCAGGAAAGGGAACCAGGGAGACAGAAACTCAGCAAAGGCAGGTGAGAAGGAAAGGGGCATGTCTGTTTCTACAGACAGACTCAGGTAGCACCTGAAGACTCCAGGCCTTAACAGCATCCTTGTAGCAAAAGAAGGGGAAGAGGGAAGAAGTAACCAGGAAGCACCTTTCCCATTCAGCCCTGGCAGTGAGCTCATGGGTATTACGTTCTCTTCCAGATCCATGCCCCACCCTCCTCTGAGTCCCTTGGATTGAGTTTAAACCAGAACTGTAATGATAGTGTGGTAGAAAAACGACCCAGGAGTTGGGACAATGTTTCATGGAACACTGGTGTTGAGAACCTGCCCCACCTTACCCACCAGTGAGTCACTTAAGCTAGGTCAAGCCTTGAAGCTTAAAAAAAAAAAAAAAAAAAAAAAACCCTCCTCTTCTGTCCCCAGCACATCTGAAACCCAACTTAAACACAGAAAAGGCTAGAGAAGGTTAGGGGTCCCCTCGAGGGGAAAGGAAGCAGTGGGAGGAGGGGAGAGTGACTTGCCTGAGGTGGTTTCCAGGCTCTGCTCAACACTCACATATCCCTGCCACCAGGGCATCTGTCTGGTCCCCTAATTTAACTCCATCCCTGAGCCAGGCCTCATTTCTTCCCTCAGGCCCTTCTTGATTCACCTACCACATCCCTCCTCAAGTGCTCCCCTCCAGAGCAGTCAAACCTAATCCCTGCCTGTGACCCTTTACTGAAGGTACTTTGTCTTGAGAAGAATTAAGCTTTGATTTCCATAAGCTTTTGTTACCACAATGGATTTCCACAGCTTCTGAAGAAGGAATGGGGTTCACTGCTCTTGCAGAGGAACGGGGTTTGATTCAGTGCCCACATGGCAGCTCACAAAACACCTGTAACTCTAGTTTCAGGAGATCTGAAGCCCACTTCTGGGCTCTGTGGGAACCTGACCTTTGATTAAAGGCATTCTTCCACGCCCCTAATAAGTCACCTCTCTTTAAAAAGCCTGACTTATATACAGTTAACTTATTTTTATCTTATGTGCATTGGTATTTTGCCTGCATGCATGTCTCTGTGTGGGTGTCAGGTCCCCTGGAGTTACAGTTGTGAACTGACATGTGGGTGATGGGAATTGAACCCTGGGTCCTCTGGAGGAGCAACTAGTGCTCTTAAGGGCTAAGCTATCACTCCAGTCCTCCTTTGAGGAACCTTTTTACAGGCGTTTTCCCAATCAACTGAAAACCCTCAAGCCCCAGCCCAGGCCCGACTGCCACTACCAGAAGTAACCACTAGATGGCAGCCTTTTCCATGCTCCTGTACATATAAGAATTGCCAGAGGGGTAGCTTTTTCCACTAAAGGTACCATTCTAGATGGCAGGTGTTCAGACTCAGCTCCATCACCATCCAGTGCGGTGAGCGCGTCGTCCTTGAACCCCAAAGTCTTTAATTTGGGGCTCTTCAAAATCAAGTTTTCCCTCTCTTCTCAAGCCTCCAGGCTTCTATTGGATGGGGGACGCCCCCTGGGGTTTCCCTGCAGGGTGGATGTGACTTGACTAAGCCCTACACCCTCAATTCCGATCACCGCGAGGTCGAATCCTACAGCCTTAAGCAGAAGTAGTCAGAAGCAGCGTCCGTGTTACTACCACTCCAAAGAGGGCGCTGGAGTCAGTGCCTTTAGCACACAGGTGTCCTACACCCCTGTACACACAAGCTCCTTTGGTTTTCTCCACACTCCCATCCCAGAGTGGAGGAGAAATGGTCAGCCCAAAGCAAGAGAACAGCCCACCTCGAAGGTCGGAGGCCAGGACTACAAGTTTGGAAGAGGGTCCTCTCTCCCCGACTCCAAGCCTCTGGGTGAGAGCAAAAGGGAACCAACCCATTTGTTACACGTTACGCAAACAACTTAAAGTCCCAGAAGTTGGCGCTGGGGCCAGAGTGGTGGCGGTGTACAGGGCATCTCCCACCGCCGGGCCCGGGCCTCTCTGGTTCGGCTCTGCAGGAACCTACACTCCGTTTGTGAGCCGGCTAGTGAAAAAGGCTTTGAAACCCGTGGGGATTGGGGATCCGGGAGTGCCGGCAGCCGCTCAGCTGCCCCCTCCTCCTCCCCCTCTCCTCCCTCGGGAGCGGCGGGAAATTATTTATTAAAACACCGCCCGCTCTCTCATTTATTTGCGGTGAATAATCCTAGGCATCTCAGCACGTTTATTAAACCTTTCCCGTCCCCGCGCCCGCATTACTTTAATAATAAATCGCGTGTCACTTTCCGGCGACATTATTAAACCCCGTCCGCTGCAGCAGAGGCGGGGTGCGGGGAAGGTGGAAGCGGTGGGCTGCAGCGCATCCTTGCACTCCAGGCTGCGGGGCCCAAACCCTTAAGGCGGCAGAGGGGTAGACTGAGGGGGTCAAAGGGGTTACTCCCTATAGAGTCTGCAGAGGCATCAGATTCGGGTTTGGGCGAAAAGCCAGCCAGCCTGTGCTCAGCAGGTGGGTGTGAGGGGACCGGCAGGCCACCAGGCACCTTGGACCCCCGCAGAGCAGAGAACAAGCGACGGCAGACTCGACGTACAGCGGGTCTTCCAGAGGTCGCCCAGCGGGACGCACTCCGACCCCCGCTCTGCCGGGACTCTCCCACTCTCCTGCTTCCGCCGGTGCCTTACAATTCGCTGCAAGTATTCGGCCCAAGCAGCGGAGCGCAGCTACCAGGGACCACGCTCAGAATGGTTTTGAAAAAGTGGCCGCCGCGAGGCAGAGGCACTGGAGACGCAGTGCACACTACGCGGGAGGGGTGGCCCGGAGGGTGGACATCCCGGCCACGCCCCTCCCACGGGGCCCAGCAGCCTACATTGGGTCTCACCACGCGAACGCTGACGCTCAGCCCAGAGCCACCCCTTCCCGCGGTGGCGCCAGCTCCAGGCGGAGCCCAGGCGCGTAGGAGGTCGTCGCTTTCCACACACGGCCTCTTGGCCTGATGACTAACTCCACCCTACCCTTTAACAATTTCATAAACTCCTCAGTGTCCCCGGGCTACTTACAGAGAACATGGGGAGAGACTTAGACCAAAGAGTGCTTTGTGAAGGACCTCAAGTCAGAAAAGACAGGTCACAACTGGGACAGCTGGAAACAGGGTTACTATGACTTTGGGTTCAGCTGGGAAATAAAAAAGGGAGGGAGCAGAGGAAGGGTGTGGCCAACACAGGTGCCCCACCCCTCAGGTTAAGCATTCATATTGGGGTCGTACCTACACAGACCTGGTTCCCCACTTTGCCTGGGGAGGAAACAAGAATAAGGACTAGGAGATAATCTATCCTTATACCAATGGAGGATGGGGAGGGGTGCTGGGATAACTTCTCTCCTCCCTCCATCCAGATTGCTCTAGGCTCCCTCACAGAGGGCAGGAGGGGGCAGTATAGGACTGGCTCAAGCCTTCTCTCACAGAGCAGGCCTTCCTTTAAGGCTTGCAAGCCACAATCTATTGGAGCAGGAGGCCACTCAGAGAGTGTCTGGTCTCTTGTGCACACATCTGGAAGAACTGTCCCCGCAGCAGTGTGGCTCAGTTTGTTTATAATATTTTATTGGTGCTCACTGTGTCTAGTTTACGCTAGGTGGGCTTTGTCCGCCAGCGGCCTAAGACATGGGGCTACCCCACCCCTCTCGATACACTGAACTAAATCAGTTTCCCTGTGCTCACCTTTACCACAGAAAGGACCCAACGCAGTTAGTAAGTGCTCCTAGGAACTCGGTGAGATGGAAAGCTTTGGAAGGTGAATTTTGAGGAAAGGTAAACTGAGGCTACAAGGATAATTAAAGAATTCATGAAAGGACCCTGTTTGCCCTTCCCAGTCTTCTCCAGACCTTTTCAAAAGCAGGGGTGGAATGCAGTATCCACACACAAAACCAGAGATCTGGACCTAGTAGTAATCCTCGCTCTCTTCACTTTCTGCCTTCTCGTCAGGAACCAAACTCAGTGATTGCAGCTGGGAAAATTCTGTGGCGTTCAGCTGGTCTGCAAACATGTGACAAAGGAAAAGGATCAGGGAAGAGACTGCTGAAGGAAATATAACTCCTTGTTTGCAAAGTGTGTGTGTGTGTATGGACATGCAGACTGTTCTTTACATGCATTCAAGGGTCTAAACGCACCCCATTCTCCTGGTGCCCAGAGCTCAGGGCTCCCTTACCTAGTGTGAGCACTGTGAGGGTAGCAGAGGCTTCAGCTTGGCCCAGGGCATTCCTGGCGAGGCAGCGGTAGGTGCCCTCATCAGTAGGCCGCAAAGCTTGAATCTGTAGCCAGCCAGTCACCTCGAACTTCTGAGGTCCACCTCTAAACTGGAGCCAGATGTGCTGTTAGTAAGGTCAGCTGGAGAAGCCCTAGGTTTTCCAGGAGTATGCCCTGCTCTCTGTTCCTACCTGCACAGAGATATGGGGATCATCCCCTGGCAGCTGGATGTCCAAGCCGTCTTTCCTCCACTCAATGGAGGCCATAGGGTAGGCAAACACCTCACAGCCAAAGATCACATCCTGTCCGGTCACGTTCCAAATATCGTGAGGCTGTGACAGGATCTGGGGCTCTGGGGCAGGGGGATGGAAGTATGAGGCTTGAGAAAGGAAACTGTAGCTGGCTCAGCAAGAACACAATTTATAAATCAATGTGGATATGTTTGGGACAGAACACAAAGCATGCAAGGTCAACAACATACATCTGCAAACAAAATATGCCACAAGCATGGACACATACAAATGTAGGTGGAGATACACACAAGGGTGCACAAGCAAGTGTGGAGATGCAAGGCACAGAGAACAGTGTATAAATTGCACAGACCCATAGCTTGGCTGGGCAACCATACACTGTCCTGGACTGCTCCCCTGTCCTCATTCCACCCTAAGGCCCCTTTCCTGTGGGCCACGTAACCAACACCCTCCTCCCTCCTTTCTAACTAGGCTCAGTTCCCAAAGGCTTGAAGAGCAGCCACGTTCCAAATGTCGTGAGAATGTGACACTATCGGGCTCTGAGTGGGTGGAGGTGGGACCAGAGCCAGGCAGGGGAACCTGAAACCACCTTGTTGCACCGAGGAAAACTGTTGGGACGCCCCTGCTGGCGCGTTTGTTCTCACTGCAACTCCTGTCCAGTCAGACTCGAGTAGGTAAGAGCTGAGGAAGTGAGAGCTGCCAAAGAAAACCTACGGCATGAACAACCCCCAAACCCAATCCAAAGGACGGGTCAGGGGAGGGGGGCGAGAAAAGCAAGAAGCCATCTTCCCTCCACTAATTCTCAAATGCAAGAAAAAGGACAGGCAGAAGACACAGTTAACAGGCTGACAGGATCACCTCTGCCCTAGCTCCAGCAGTCTGGGCTGACTAAGCCTTGGGGGTCTTTCCAGTTTTTATCCAGTTATTGGCTATGTGCCTGTTCCCTCGGAGGGCCGGTTCCTGCCAGTCTGGATAGGGCTCTCAAGCAGCTCAAATCTGCCAACAAATCTCGACCTGCGTTTTAGTTGGTTTTTCACTCTGCTGTCAGGGATCGGGGAGCAGTGCCTTTAGGAAGCCCGAGTACTGGTACTAAGAGCCTTGGGCTTGCATACCGGATTCGCAGGGCCCTGGATGCACCACAGTGAGGTTAGCGTCGGGCCGAGCGCGGGTGGCCTCCTGCAGGCGGCAGATTTGCGCGTAGGTACGGCCGTCGGAACCACACAGTGGGCGCTGCGAGAGGCAGGCACACAACGGCTCCGGCACCTCTCCTCGGCTCAGGTCACCGCCCACGTCCAGCCTGCACTCGAGCTGCTCGCCGCAGCGCCCATAGAAGTTAGCTCTGGGGTCCAGATCGCAGAGCTGGCCCTCCAGGTTCGCGCATTCCCAGCAGCAGCCGCACGCATCCCGCACCCGACCAGCTAGGCAGCCCCGGGGCGCAGCGCACTCTTCTGGCCGGCAGGGAGCACAGCCCTCGCCCTCGGCCAGCAGCCGCAGCCAGCCACGCCGCAGGTAATCGGGGCCTGTGGGTGGCCTCGCGCTAACGGGGAGCGGGGTCCACACCACCAGCAGTAATAGTAGTAGCACGGGTAGCGCCAAAGTAGGTGGAGCATGGTTAGCGGGAAGCCCTGTGAGCTCTCGGGGCATCAGCGCGTAGGTGGCACCCCTGCCAGGAAAAGGAAGCCAGGTCTCGAGGTCAGAAATAAAGCCAAATGCTGAAAGACCAACCTTACTGCTCCTAGTACAAAAGCTTGATTCTAACATACCCTTTCCTCTGCTACCTTGGAACCAACCAGAAGCCCCAACAAAGAGGCATGGTGACTACCTGGGGTTTATGCCAGTTGGTAACTGATGGAGTTGGTCTTGGGGGCTACGGGAGTGAAGAGAGAGAATGGGTGTGAAAGCTCGCGGGTATGGTCACTAGCACCCATGCACGTACACATACGCACACCAGCACCACCTCTATAAACCACCCAACTCTGATGCACCTTTGCACAAGAGATGAATAAAACTACACCTGAAGTGAAAAGTTCAGGGTAGGGTGATGATGTTGGGAGCGTCCCAACGACTCACCTAGTTAGTGCCTTGGACTAGGCCCTTCTTAACAGCTGTGATTTCCAATCCTAAAGAACCGGTAGGGGAATGAAAAGAGTTGCATGAATGGCCAGCCAGATTCGCTGGCCACCTCTGCGTCTGAGGGGGGGATCGCTGGCAGCCCACAGACTAAGATTCAAAGAGAAGCTCCTCCGCCCCCTCTCCCCGCCTCCAGACGTCGAATACCCGCCTTCTTCCTAGGTCCCGAGGGCCGATAATTTTATCCAGTCGCACAGGGCCTTTTACTTCAACCCTAGTCTAAAGTCACCATGAGTGCCGTAACCAGTCACCGAGGCTGGAAAAGCAAGAGTGTGAGAACTGGAGACGGAGAGTACGAGTTCAAACTGATGGCGGAGCCCCCAGGACCTGCCTCATGTGATTTAGTTCCCGGGAGTGGCAAACAACTGCATAACGGGAAGAAGCAAGGGGCTCTGGTGCTAGAAAGTATGGGGACTTCTGGAGGGCAGGCCCAGGGCTGGCTTCCTCCGGAGACGGTGCCCACCCAGTTTCTCCACTGGGACGCGCACTGGTCTATAAGCGTTTCCATCTGCCATCCACTACATCTGGCCACCTCCCTCCCACTACAGGGCAGGTGCCTGAGTCAGCGGAGGAGCCTAGTGATTAGAGGTCGGAACTGGCTACCGGCCGCAGCGAGGCCGGCGGGTGACTCCCCGTAGGGCGTCTCTCGGGGTCCAGATTAGAGGTTGCAAATTCAGGGATGTGTTCCGTCTGGAGACTGCCACCAACGCCACCGTGGCACTTTGGGTTGGGGGCAGGAAGCAAAGCACCCGCGGAGGCCCGCCCACCACCCTGAGAAAGGCAGGCCCCGCCCCTGCCTGTTCCTAACTGCTTCCAGAAGCCGCAATGTTAGGATCCTCCTAGGAGGAGGAAACTCAGGTTTCAGACGAGGGGCGTGGCTTATATCGGCCGCGCCCATGGTGCATCATGGACCCTGACTGCGCGTGCGCCCGGGGCCTTGCTGCCGCAGGAGGCGCTGCCCTCTTTGCCCTCTTCTGACCTCGACCAAACCCTCCTCAAAGGAGCGACCAGTCCAGTCAGCACAGACGTTGCTCCTGGCCAGAGGGGTTCTGACGAGGGTGGACGACAGCTGGACACTGACAATACCGAACTCCGAGGGGGACGGGAAGCGAATTTCACGCGAGGCTTCGGAAGTGTCGCGAGAGTCAGAACGGAAAGCTAGACGTTCAAAAGGAAAAGCCCGCGGCTTAGAAGCAAGGAAGGAACGAAGTCAGGCAGTTACTGACGGTAGTACTATGCAATCCCTTGGCTGGAGGACAAATTAAGTGTTGGCCTGGGATGAGTGAAGGGAGATTGCAGAATGTTCTGGAAAAGGCATGAAGAGAGCTTTGCCTAGCGGAGGAATAGAGTCATTCTGGGGAGGTCCCCTAACTGTGACTGACAGCGCGCGCCGTGGAGCGGCGATCGTCACCCGAGGTAGAGTGGGAGCTGTCCAGGACATCTAAATGAGGAGCTATGAGCTTCCAGCGCTAGGAACCACTATCTAAATCACCAGCGCCTTGGTTCTAGACACTTCTTCCATCTTACCGTTGCCGGTGTTAACTTTTAGTCTTTGTTATACTTTGCGCCTGTAGTAGAATCACGCCTAATTCACCACTGTATTTTATGACTCTGTACCCCCGCGACTGGCTGCCCAGTAAGTCCTTGGGAAGCATGTGTGCATTAAAAGGGAAAGACTCTCCGACTCTGGAAGATGCCTTTTACCTGAATTTTCTGTCTCTAATATGAGGATAGGGATTACATCGACGGAGAACGAGCGCCCTCTGGCGGATTTGCAGCAGCTGGGACTGGTGACAAAGCATTCTGTTTATCCTAGGAATCCACTGTAACTTTGAAAAAGTTTGTGAGGGCCGGGCGGTGGTGGCGCACGCCTTTAATCCCAGCACTTGGGAGGTAGAGGCAGGCGGATCTTTGTGAGTTCGAGGCCAGCCTGGTCTACAAAGCGAGTCCAGGACAGCCAGAGATATTCAGAGAAACCCTGTCTCGAAAAACCAAAAAAAAAAAAAGTTTGTGAGGCAAGTTAGTATGAAAGCTGAGTTAGATATAGAACTTTAAACTAATGGAGATGGTTAGGTAGTAGAATGTTAAAGTCAGGTGCCAAATACATACGGACTGGACATTGGGAATGTATGCTAAGCCATATAACTCTCATAATTGTGGCCTATTTATTTCTGTTGTTTTGTATTGTATTTATAGTTATAAGAGAAAGAACCATTTGTTGGACTGAAAGAGGGAGCTGTTGGGGGAAAAGAAATACCTTAAACTAAAAAAAAAAAGGTAGAGGATGGGGGGTTGAGGGGGAGGAGGGTGGAAGGATAGGACTGGAGGGGGGAGTAGGGAGGAGGTTGTGATTGAGATGTAACTTGAAGAAATAAAAAATAAATTATTAAAAAAATAGAAATGAGAATAAAAAAGTTTGAACTAAACTGGGTGTGGTGGCGCATGCCTTTGGGAGGCAGAGGCAGGCAGGCGGATCTCTATGAGTTCGAGGCCAGCCTGGTCTGCAAAGCGAGTCCGGGAGAGCCAGGGCTACACAGAGAAATCCTGTCTCGAAAAACAAAAAAGAAGGAAAAAGTTGATACTGTAAGTTTTATGTTGCTAGTGATTAAACCCGGGGCTTTTACAGTTAAGCCAGAACTATGCCACCGAGCTGTATCTCTAGCCCTGTAATAATATTTTAAAGGGATTTCGTTTGCATAAGACAATTTGAGAGCCTATCTAGTCCTGTTTCCATATGCTCACCATCTGCCACTTTATCTGTTGAGGCTCTAAAACATGTTAAGCAACAACCGTGTGCATCACAAATAACAAAAGAATTTGAGGATGTGGTTACTACTAGGCAGCATGTACTGCATATCCATGAGTGAGGAGAGATTCAGGTGAACTCCTGATGTTAATCTTTTCCTAAAATACTTATTATTGTGTTGTATCTATGATGTGTGTGTATGAGTGCCGGCACATGCACTCAGATAATTGGAGCTCAGGATAATTTTCAAGAATCAGATTTTCCTTCCATCTTGAAGTATTTATTTATTTATTTGTGTTTGTGCATGTATGAGTGCATGTGTACACAATGTACACATGCATGTAAGTCAAAGAACAACCTGTAGGAGTCTGTTCTCTTCCACCCTGTGAGCTTTAAGAATTGAACTGGGGTCATCAGGCTTGGTGAAAGTTCCCTACCTCTGAGCCATTGCTCCAAACCCCCTAATGTTTTTTTTTAATTATTACTAAATATGGTAGAAGCCAGAAATGGTGACTCATCCTGTAGAGGAAGGATCAGGAGTTCAAGGTCATCTTTGGCTACATAGGGAGTTTGAGGCCAGCCTAGGCTATACAATACCCTATCTCCAAAAATCAAACAGACAACAAGAAAACCCCTTAGGATGGTGTGGGAGGACTCACCTTAGAGCCTCGACTTCATGAACTTTGTTTTGGCACTATTATTGAGAATAGAAGGGTATCATTTTGAGGAGGAGATGGAACACATGGTCCACACTGACAAAATGGAAACAGATGAACTTTGCTTCCTGTAAACATTAGAATCAAGTAAGTCAGAAAGGCTCAAGATAGATAATTAAGATGAAATGCTTTGTATTGACCTACTATGACACATAGGTGTTCTCATTAAAGCAGAAAATAAGATTAAGATAAGTCCGTAGATACTGAGCACTACTGTCTAAAGATGTATCACAAATATCAGTGAATGCCGGGAATTTGGCATGAGGTTGAGTATGATGCTCACTACCCTTTATTTTGTAAAATTATTTTCATAATGAAAGAGTAGCTGCCAATCTACCCATACCACCCAAAAAATGAATAGAGAGCACTTTTTAGGTAAATTAGAATGTTGAAATGAATACAGAAAACCAGGTCAGCCAGATGGGAAGATAAATATTGTAATTTACCTACAAAAAATAATATCACAAAATGGAACTAAAAAAGCTAGGAATTGGCTTCTGGAATACTTAGGCATTCAGGCAAACTGAGTAGGTTTAAGACACTAAACAAGCCGGGCGGTGGTGGCGCACGCCTTTAATCCCAGCACTTGGGAGGCAGAGGCAGGCGGATCACTGTGAGTTCGAGGCCAGCTTGGTCTACAAAGTGAGTCCAGGACAGCCAAGGATACACAGAGAAACCCTGTCTTGAAAAACCAAAAAAAAAAAAAAAAAAAAAGAGACTAAACAAACACCAGGCCAATAGTTTCTTTAGTTTATCCTCCTTCCTCCATCTCAGGGAAGTCTCTTCCTGTCACCCACACCCTACCTTTAATGTATCTTCTGCTTTTGACTACCTGATGACCAATAAATATAGAAGGGATATTTAAAGTATTCTACCTTCCTTTAGAGATTCAGCTGTGTATGTAAGTACAGACGCACACCTGCTGCTACTGCAAGTAAGTGGAGGCCAAAGAACAGCTCGGGGAAGCTGGTTTTCTTTCTCTTACCATCAGATGTGGGACTGAACTCAAACTCATAGAAAATGACAACTCATTCCTTAATGCATCCCTTATTTTATCCTTAGCACTGAAAGTTAAATTCTCTGACAGCCCCTGAAAGGAGGGGATTCTCATCTTCCTGAGAGGCCTACCAAGACCACATGGGCCAGTAAGAGATCTTGTACTCCACATATCTTTATAACATCTGCTTGTGACAAGATCCAGGCCCACATCCCACCTCTAATCTTTGCCTTCAGATAAAACGAAGCCTGGCCCTTTCCCCTGGCTGTCAGCACACAGGCTGCTGAATCCTGGAGTTATGATAAAAGGCCATAAACTATCAGGTAACCTTTTTCAAAGAGTCCCCTCCAGGAAGCCAGGAAGTCCCCAGATGGGCGGACACTGTCATGCTGGCCAAATACAAAGAGCTCAGTCCCTACATCTGCTTTTATAGCGGAGCTTCTGAACATCAAGAGCACCACAAGGGGGCTGGCTCCATGACCAGGATCTTTGGAAGATCCAGAGAAATGCTGTCAGCCTAGGCCATCTAAGCAGGGGCTCCTAAGAGTGGCCTACAGGGTCCTCCAAGCCCTGTAGGAGGGGCTGAAAATGGTAGGGAAGGACCATGATGGGGTGACGAACCAATACCTTGGGTAAGGAACTGGACAGGGACCAGACAGGTGACAGTTGCCAACAAGAAACACTAAAACAAAGGATGCTAGGGCCGTAAATTATATCACTCAGAAAAAGTATATATAATGGAGTCTAATGTTGGCTTCCGAGAGTTGGGGAAGAAATTACCTCGAAAACATCCCCTGTATCGCCCAGCTTGCTGAAACAGAAAAGCACCTGCGCTCAGAGGTCCAAGCAGGAAAGGGTGGTGCTTCCCCAAGGGCTGAAGAGGACGGATTACATACATCATCTATGGATTGTAGGCAGCCAAACCCAAGGAAAATCCTGATCCCCGCAGAGCAATTAACTGTAACTGTCATAACACTGATGACGTTCAAAAGTTTGTAAACTTTACATAGGAACATTCTCAGCCTCACAAAACCCTATGCTACTTCATGCCTTTTCTGTCACTTTTCCCCCAAGGAAGGCATAGGAAGAGAGGTGGCCAGAGGTGGCAATCGGAACTATGCTCAGCAAATCTGCTTGCTGTGTCCTCTGCTCAGGATAGTCCAAGTGAGGAATATGTAGAGTCGCATCAAGGTTCTGCTCACAAAGGGCTCCCAGTAAGGGACTGAGGCCTCCTGGGACCTGGGGCTTGATTTGCAGTCACACTTTTCTCTACAGAGTTTAAAAGCAAATTGGATGGACAAGAGACATGGCTGATGTGACCCGGATCTCATGCATAGGGAGCTAAAGTCCTGGTCCAGCCACCGGACAATGGAGCCTGCCTCTGCACTGGCTAGATTCAAAGAGGCCCCAAAGGCCTCTTAGGAGAAGTTACTTTGGCTGAGAATGTGAGCTTCCTGGGCACCAGAGGTTACTGCGTGGTTAAGAGCACTTGCTGCCCTCACAGAGGACCTGAGTTTGGTTCACAGCACTCCTGTCAGGCCACTCACAACTACCTGGGAATCACAACCTCCAGAGAATCCACTGCCCCCTTCTGGCCTCCATGAACAATTGCATCAGACATATGTATGTAAATAAAATTAAAATAAGTCTATAGACAAAAGAGTCTAGACTACCAGAATCAGCTTTGCTAGTAACTATCACCTATCTAAACTGTTTCTTTTGAAAAACTTGGGGTGAATTCAACCTTTAGACACTGAATTAGTTGCAGTGGAGTTTTTTGTTTGTTTTTGAGACAAGGTTTCTCTATATCCTTGGCTATCCTGGAGTCACTTTGTAGACCAGGCTGGCCTTGAACTCACAGAGATCCACCTGCCTCTGCCTCCCAAGTGCTAGGATTAAAGGCCTGTGCCACCATGCCCAGCTATCACAGTGTTTTTAAAAGTATATATTTTTGTGATTTATTCCATGTGCATTAGTGTCTTGCCTGCAAGTATATATGTATGAAGATGTCAGATTCCCTGAAACTGGAGTTATAGACAGTGAGCCATCATGTGGGTGCTGGGAATTGAACCCGGGTCCTCTGGAAGAGCAGCCAGTGCTCTTAACCACTGAACCATCTCTCCAGCCCCTGGCACAGTATTTGTAAAGTTTTTCCTTAACTAGTAGTATTTAAACATGGGGAAATGTATATAAAAATGTGGAATTTGGGGTCAGAATTTTCAGGTCAAGATGTTTAGAGATCTCTTAAAGGGAACTCCAGCTATTGCCCACCTAGGGAGAGAGAAAAACTAGGGCTAATGTTTAAGTCACTGGTGGGGAATTGAGCTGGGTGTGGTGGTGTATGCCTGCCTTTAACCTTAGCACTCAGGAGGCAGAGGAAGGTGGATCTATGTGAGTTCAAGGCTAGCCTGGTCTACAGAGTGAGTCCAGAACAGTCAGGGATACAGAGAGAAATCCTGTCTTGAAAAACCAAAAACCAAAAAAAAAAAAAAAACAATGGGGAATTATTCCATCCATCCAGCAGCAACCAAAAGTGAGTCCTAGGGGGATAGGAAGACAGCTCTGCTGGTAAATTGCTTTCTGCAAAACCATGAAGATCAGAGTTAAATCCCCACTACTCAAGAAGGTCAGCCATGACTGATCTCTTGGGCTCTCTGGCCATCCTTAGTCTAATTGGCAAGCACCAGGTACCGTGGAGTGGGGTGGGCAGGCTGGCAGAAAAGAGAAAGAGTTTGCTTTTTAGAAGTAAAACCTAAGATTGATGTCTGAGCCACATGTGTACTTCCTGGCACACAAACAGATGTGAATACTGCATACTGTTTGGATAGCTTGCTGGCCTTCTGTAGCCTGCAGTGGTCTCTTCCTGGCCTGCTTCCCTCAGTTAAGATTCCTGCCTGCCCCTGTAGCATTGGTGTTATACTCCCTGAGCTGAATAGTCCCTCTGCTCTAACATTGCAATGGCAATAATAGTTATCACTTAGCAGATAATTACAGGGCCAAGCATACATATATTAGCTTGTCTCAGACTTGTAAAAAAGCCTGCAAGGTAAGATTATTAACTTTTTAGATGAAAACTGAGGTCCAGATCCCTGGATAAGTTTGCCCAGTGTCAACATTGGCTAGAGAGCAGCAGAAGTAAGACTTGACCTTGGAGCTGCCCAGGTCTAAGACAGGAGTCTTGCCATCTCACTGTTATTACTTGGCAACCTGCAGTTGGAATCAAAGCTGCAGTGCATTTTGAAATTTATTTATTTTAGTATGTTGTTGTCATCTTTGAGACAGAATTTCTTTGTGTAGTCCTGGGGTTGCTCTGTAGACCAGGCTAACCTCAAACTCAGATATCTGCCTGCCTCTGCCTTCCAAGTGTTGGGACTAAAGGTGTGGTCCAGCACTCTGGGTTGTACTGTAGTATGTTTAAAATAAGTAACTATTTATTATGTGTACTGTGTGTCTGAGTATGGATATGTGCACATGAATACAGTTACCCAAGGAAGCCAGAGATGTTGGATCCCCTGGAGTTCCAGACTGTTATAGGCCTGCTGATATGAGAGCTGGTCCTCTGAAAGAGCAGCCTCTTAACCATGGAGCCATCTCTGCAGCCCAGAGTAGATGCTTCAAACTGCCAAGCTGTGGAGACACAGGATGCATGTGCCATATCAATCGTCATCAACCTGTGGGTCGAGACCTCTTTTGGAGGTCGAAGGACACTTTCACAGGGGTCGCCTAAGACCATCTGAAAACACAGATATTTACATTATGGTTCATAACAGTAGAAAAATTACAGTTAAGAAGTAACAATGAAAATATCTTTATGGCTGGGCAGGGTGGCTCACACTTTTAATTCCAGCACTCAGGAGGCAGAGGCAGGTGGATCTCTGTGAGTTCAAGGCCAGCCTGGTCTATAAAGTGAGTCCAGGACAACAAAGGATACACAGAGAAACCCTGTCTAGAAAAATGGGGGTCACCACAACATGAGGAGCTGTATTGAAGAATTGCTGCCCCAGATAGTAGAAGATGAAGAGTTGGGGAGTGATGAGCAACTCTGGGGGTCACAGCCTCTCAGCCCTCAGGCTAAGGCGCTTCAGGACCTTAACCAGGAGAGGTCTCCGGTGTGGCTCAGTGGTAGTTTACTCGAGGCCTTGCTTTTTAGTTCTTAGCCCTACAAAAATTTCAGAAAAAAAGCAGATAGGGAAAACAGTATCCTTCTCTGGGCCTGGTGGTGCTGGCCTCTAACCCAGCTAGATTCTTATGCAGGTGGGCTCAGCCTCTTCACAGGAAAACAGATTCTTCCTCGGGACAGAAACAGTATCTAAGACCTGGGGAGTGGACAGTTTCCTCGGGGTGGAAAGGAAAAAGAAGAAGGGATTTGTCCAGGGGCACCCTGTTCCGAGGCCCATCAGATGGGAGACTCCTAGGCTAAAACTGGAGCCTTACCCAGAATCCTGCATCAAAGGCCTGGCGTGCTCAGGGTTCGCGGCAGGGGCGGGAAAGCCCGCACAAGAACTCCAGTTGCACCCCCTTTCCACCTGCGTTAGGGCACCCCACTCGGTGGGGGGGCAAGGGAAGGAGGGAGTCCAAGACCGGTCGGATTCCCAGCCAGCTCCCACCTCGCAGGAGGCGGCCCATTATCTGGCGTCGTTAAAGAGCAATTAGATGGAAATTAAGCCGAGAACAAGTATTGATTATCTCATTAAGGCCGGGGGAGCCCGCTCTGTCGGAGTGAGTTTATGGCTGCTCACCCCATTATCTGCAAGGTGAAATCCTGCGGTCATCAACATTCAGAGAAGTATCGATTTTACCTCTAATCCATTCCTTACCCTCCTTCATAGAATAAATGGGTTCTAAAGAGATAACACCAGGGCTGTGAGAAGAGAGAGGAGCACTGGGCGTGCACACCCCCACCCACACATTCCTTAGCGCATTCTCTTTAGTTCCCTTGAGCCTACTGCGGGTGGGTGGGGGGCAGTGAGAGTTCACACACCTCCAGGCGAATGCCCCAAGTTTTACATCCAAGGAAGAGAAACCAGAGTTGAGGCTTCCCTTCATTCTCATTCTTTCATTCTCATTCATATTCTCTCTCTCTCTCTCTCTCTCTCTCTCTCTCTCTCTCTCTCTCTCTCATCTGTCTTCTCTGTGAAGTCCTGGCTGTCTTAGAACTCACTCAGTAGACCAGGCCTTTCTTTTTCTTTCTTTTTTTTTTTTAAAGACTAGATCTTCCTTTGTTTCCCTGACCAACCTCCAACTTCTTGCCTCAAGCAGTCTTCCTGCCTCATTCCACCAGAGCTGAGATTTGTGGAAAGAATTTTCCCTTAACACAAAATATAAGGTATTTCTGGGCCCCAAATCCTAGCCTGGGAGGAAGGAGAAAAAAGGCTTAGTTCTTGGTGACAGTCATGGCCTAAGGGTACCTGGGAGATGCCTGTAGACTCCCCAAGGTTTCCCAAAGTCAGAAAGAAAAATAAGCGTTGGTGACAAAGTTGCTTTCAAGCTGGCTGTGGGCCTCAGGCAAGTCGCTTTGCTTGTAGGGCAACTTAAAGGACAGGACTGGAAGAGTTCTGAGACTCTTAGGCCTTTGGACACTATCTTTCTGACAGAGTGCCCAGGAGCCCTGCCTGCAGGCATGGAGGGATACAGCAATGTGCTTCCAATGCCTTGTAGGGGGAAAGATACAGAGTTGATAATCACGGAAATAATGCACAAGGGGCTGGGGGGATGGCTAAATGGTTAGCTCCCAGAGGACCCAGGTTCAGTTCCCAGCACCCACCTGGGGCACCTCCCAACCACTTGTAACTCCAGTTCCAGGGGGCCCCACTCCCTCTTCTGCTCTCTATAGACACCCCTACACTGAGAGGCATCCATATACATAAATTAAAAAGTAAATCTTTGCCGGGTGGTGGTGATGCATGCCTTTAATCCCAGCACTTGGGAGGCAGAGGCAGGCAGATCTCTGTGAGATAGGGGCCAGGCTGGTCTACAAAGTGAGTCCAGGACAGCCAGGGCTACACAGAGAAACCCTGTCTCGAAAAAAAACCAAAAAAAAAAAAAGTATATCTTTTAAACAAAGGTGACTTTAAAAAATAAATACTGAATTATCATCACAATATGAATCACAAGAGAGCAGTTGCGAGTCTTGGGAGGGTGTGCCCAGGAAGCAGATATTCCGATAAACAGAAAGCAAGCCAGTTGCCCATCCAACACCCAGGTTCAGACGGCCCATCAGAGCCTATGGTAAGAAAAACCATTCATTGTCCTTTCCACCCAAACCCCCAGTCTAGTCGGCGAGACAGACCCCAAAGCTGTAATGGCACAAATCCAGTGTCTATAATGACAAATTGTCAGAGTGCATAAGAATTGGTTCGGGGATAGTTTATAATCCTATGGTCAGTTCATGGCTTAAGATTGTTGTCTGTGGGAAAGCTGAGGAAGTCCCTCTGCAGAGAGGCAGTTGCCTTCCCCGTGCTTCGAGCCCACGTCTTTCTTTGGAGCTGGTCCCTATATGGGACGCAGTAAGGAACACTGACACTAACGACCCTGGTTCTGGACTCACCTGAGAGTCTAGGATGCACCTTGGTCTGGGGATGCGGGGAGTGCGGCCAGGTGGTTCACCCGGCCAGCGCCGGCTTGGCCGGCTCACAGTGAGCAGCAGCGCCCCGATTCTGGGCTCGTCTCCCTGCCCCGGGGCCGGGCAACTATTAATCTTGGTTGACGGTTTCTCACGTCCTAATTGGGAGGTAGGGGGAGCGGCCCAGTCCGCCCTAAAGGTAGAAGCGGCTAATGGGCCTCTTCATCACCGCCAGGAACTGGTCCCTGGCGGAGCGCGAGGGCGCTGCAGCAGGTGGGACGGGGCTGGCGGCCCTTTAATGAAGCTGCCTGAGCTGGGGTGCTCAGAGGGGAGATCCAGGGGAGGGGGGCGGTTCCAGGGGACCGGGGGGGCCATCCCCTCTCTGACAGCCCAGTTTCGGAGTTCAGAGTTCAGCCGGGAGCCTTTTATCCCAGCAGGTCTTCTCAGAGCGAAGTGTGGGGTTGAGAGGGGAGGGATGGTGATAGCTGTTGGCTGGGATTTGGGGGAAGGACCTGAGAACTAGGTCCCCCTCCAATAAACTAGGACTCAGCACAAAGTAGGCGCTCTCAAAGTCAATAGATCCTGCAGATCCCTAGCTCCCTGGATCATACATTAATGATACAAAGGCGCCGGGACTCTGCTGTGACAAACATGAAGGTAAAATTTTAAGCACAAGAGCAAAAAGATGACAGGAGACAACAAGGGCATAGAAGAAAAATGACTCACAAAACCTGAGTCCAAAGACTGAGTCTCAAAGGAGTGAGAGTAAATTCCTGGCTTTCAGACCTCAGTGTCCTAGAGGGCCCAGTCTTTTCATAGCTGGCCCACATCCCATCTGTGACTTTCTCTTCTCAAGCAGCTTTCTGAGACACACACGTACATACACACACACACTCCTTCAAAGTCTGTTCTTCCTTTAGCAAGCTGTAATACTATCTTCTTAATAAAGCCCCCTCCCCCTGAGCCAGACTCAAACTGTCCTGGGGAGCGAGGGATAGCCCACCTAGCTATTCGTGCCTCTCCTTGTCGCTCCCCCCCCCATATCCGGGAACCCTGACTCTTCTGACAGGTTAACGTTCTCAGCCCTGTTGTCTCTCGCCCCTTCCTGCCTCTTGCTGCATCAGAAATATATTGTATTCTCACCTAATCCTGTTCAATTGCAGCATAATAAAACACATAATAAAAACCTAATTCATTTTTCTCCCTCCACCCCCATCTCCAGGCATCTTCTTGCTCGGGATTAAAAATTGGTCTTCATGTTTGTGTCACTGAAGCCCTGGCGGCTCTGCATCTTTAATGTATGAGGCAGGGAGCTAGGGACCCGTGGGTCCTGCAGTGTCCGCGCCCTGACGGCGCCTGCTAGCCACCTGAGGATGCTGGGGGGGGGGGCGTGGATACGGTGAGGCCCAGGGGCGCCCACTGCCTCCCTTCCTCTCAGATGTCCAGTGATTGGGAGATTGCTGATCTGTCCGGTCCATCAGACTGGTTGTAACCTCCAGGGGGAGCTTCGTAAAGCAGATCTCTGGGGATCCAGTTTGCCAAGGATACCAGTCCTACATAGTGTTGTCAGGAGGGAGATGCAGAGCAGAGCCTTGCGAAGAGGGACCCCCTCCGACCTTGATCTCTCTTTTCAGTTCTGATTCTGAAAGCTGGAGCTGGCCTGGGCAGTGAAGCTCTGACTTCCAATCTACAACCACCATGCCCTGTCCCTGGAGCCCCTAAATACCTTCAGCGATGGACCAGCGATGTAACAAGGTTACACTGTCCCAGATAGAGAGGTAAGAATCCAATGAATTGGCCGGGTTGTGATGGCTTATGCACTTGGGAGACAGAGGTAGGCAGATCTGTATAAGTTCAATACTAGCCTGCTCTACAGAGCAAGTTCCAGGACAACCAAGACTACACAGAGAAACCCTATCTTGAAAAACAAAAACAAACAAACAAAAAGAATCCAGTGAATTAGCCAAGGGTGCATCCCAGCAGAGACCACTTGCCTAATATACAGAAAGACCTTTTGCTAGCACCACACAAAGGGAAAAAGAACCCAGTAAGAGAGCATTTTGTACAAAAGCAATCCTGGATGATTTCACAGATCAAAAGCTGGAAACCCAATGCAGTGATTTTTCTTCCTACATTTATTTAGGAAAGGTCCCCAAACATACAGTTGTGGAACACTTGGTTTTTCAGCATTTTTTTCACAGTATCCTTGACCAAAAGAAGTATTCAGTGGGAGCTGGATATTGTGGTTCATACCTGTAGACTCAGCTACTGGGGAGGTTGAGACAGAAGGACTGCCTGAGCCCAGGAGTTGGAGACCACCCGAGTTGGAGACCACCCAGGGAAACACAGCAAGATTCCATCTTTTTTTTTTCTTTTTTTTTCCCAGACAAGCAAGGTTTCTCTGTGTCACAGCCCTGGCTGTCCTGTGTTAGAGGAAGGTCTTATACATTGGT
Organism: Lophiomys imhausi; assembly: GCA_907164525.1. Taxonomy (NCBI): domain Eukaryota; kingdom Metazoa; phylum Chordata; class Mammalia; order Rodentia; family Muridae; genus Lophiomys; species Lophiomys imhausi. The sequence goes on along the minus strand of CAJQZJ010000528.1, from coordinate 1,386,562 downwards.
TCTTAGAGGCTGATTTCAGTGCTCACAGATCTGGTTGGTTAATAAAAGTCGCTGATGGCTAACTAGCTGGGCAGAAAGAATATAGGAAGGTGGGACTTCCTGGGAGGAAGAAGGAACCCTGGGTTTTATACAGAGGAAGCTCTCTCTTCCTGCCAGGACTCAGGAACAGCAGGATGTGTGGGCGGGAGCTCTGTGAGCCCTGAAGGTACAGCAAGCCACATGGCTGGTTGGGATTAGGTGATCCAGTTACCTTAGATTAGCTAGTTGAGAGTCTCCCTAGCTAAAGCCTAAGTGTTGAAACATTAAAAGATCTCAGTGTATTTAATTATTGGGAAAAAGGCTGCCACAGGTTTCAAGTTGAAAGGCCTACAGACTTCTGCTGTTCTGCTGGCCTAATGTAACAGTTATAGTTGTTAAGAAATATCCAGCAGCTGCCCTGCCAGCGGCCCCAACTAGGACAGGTCAGGTCACCAGTTAAGGCGAGCCAGGCCTGCTGGCCTCCTGCCAGTCCACTGGCTGCTCCACCAGCCTAATATTACAGTTTATACTTATTAATAAATATAATTGATAACTAAGTTTTAGTTCAGGTGGTGTCCAACGTTAGTAAGGCATTATGGCTAACTTGATTTTCAAAACTGTAGAGGAAACTGCAGGTTTTGAAACTATGGCACAGGTTGTCATCAAAATGTCAATGGTTGCAGCTGAGTTCTATCCCGTTTTTCAATCAGACAGGATGTTTTTTGTTGTTTGCTTTTTTCTCTTTCATTGGTTTATCATAAGGAAGAAGCTTGCTATAGCCTCACAGTTAGAAAGTATGCAAATGCAGATTGAGGCACTTAAAAAGAAAAATCTGCCAGGGCAGATGACTGAAACTGGGAATATGCCATGTTCTTTCCTAGCTAAGTTTCCACAGTAACTGTGTGTACCAGCAGAAGACCAGGTAGCTAATAGTGTTAATGTGGAACCAAGTGCGCCCCCAGAGGAGCTGCTTGGTACTACACAGTCACCATTAGCTTTTCCAGTTATGTTTCAATTTAGGGTAATAACAACGGTCAAGTCAATCAGGAATTAAGATGGTGTCCAATAGATATATTGGATTTAAAGCGATTTAACGAGTCTACTGTTTCTTATGGAATGCACCCATCATTCATTAAGCAAATGTTAAGTAATTGGGCTCTACATAATAGAGTCATTCCCCAAGATTGGAAGGGATTGATGTCAGCTGTACTAGAAGATGCTCAGCAATTACAATGGTTGTCATGGTGGAGATATGAAGTCACAAAATTAGAACAACAGAATATAACAAGGAGAATAAAAGTTATAAAAGACCCACTGCTTGATGAGGGACATACTACAGGAACAGATTCAATTTGAAGATGTTGTGATAGAACAATGTCGTTTTACAGCTCTGAGAGCTTGGGATATGGTGGCTGAGGCTGGGAAAAGATCTAATTCATTTACTAAGATAATACAAGGTCCTGAGAAAACCTCAGACTTTTTAGGGAGATTGACTTCAGCTGTGGAGAGAGCTGTGGCAAACCCTGATGTTAGACAGGAGCTGATAAATGTCTTGGTGTTTGAAAATGCAAATGCTGAATGTCAAAGAGCAATTAGAGCATTGAAAGCTTGAGGATCCCCAATAGATGAGTGGATAAGAGAAACAACTGATATTGTTTTTCTGGAGCATCAGGCTAATATCATAGCCATTGCTAGGGTTCTTAATCAATGCATTAAATGTGGTGAACATGGTCATTTCCAAAGATATTGTACAGCTGAAACCTCCAGAGCTCAAAATGGCAGGTGCCTTGACTCTATAGAACATGGTCATAAAAGGGAATGCCAATACCTGATGCACCAACCTTCTATACTGATGCAAACAAGATGGGAATGGCAGGTTATAAGACAGACAAAATCAACAAGGTAATCAAAAAGTCCATATACCTTAGTTCAAAAAGCAGAACTGTATGCAATCCCTATGGTGTTATTAGATTTTCCTGAGTCTCTTAACAGAATTACTGATTCTCCATATGGAAAAGAGTTGTGTTGCATATAGAAACTGCTGAGTTTATTCCTGATAACACAGAATTAACTTCTTTATTTATACAATTACGGCAGGTCATCAAAAGTAGAAATAGCCCATTATATATTACTCATATATATTTGGTTTCATACAGGTTTGTCAGCTACATTGGCACAAGGAAATGAGATTGACCAATTACTAATAGGAAATGTGTTGGAAGCCTCAAAATTTCATGAGAAACATCATGTTAACAGCTCAGATTTAAAGAAAAAAATCTCTATCACTTGGCAACAAGCCAAAGGAATAATTTTTAAATGTTTTATGTGTTCTCTGTATAACCAAACTCCACTACCTGTTGATAGTAACCCTAGAGGTACTAAAAAGGATGAAAATTGGCAAATGGATGTGTTTCATTTTGCAGAATTCAGAAAACAAAGGTACCTACATCATACGATTGATACATACCACATACTCAGGGTTTCAATGGGCAACTGCTTTAAGTTCTGAAAAAGCGGATTGTGTTATTACACATTTATTAGAAATAATATTTATGGATATACCTGCACAAATTAAGACTGATAGTGCTCCTGCATATGTACCTAATAAAATGAAACAATTCTTTGCATATTATAATATAAAGCATATTACTGGTACACCACACAATCCTAGAGGACAAGTGTAACCGAACTTTTTAATTATTATTTAATATTTATTAACAATATTCACCTATAACAAATACCAACAATTTCTTAACCATTAATCCTATAAATTCTTACAATTCCTTTAACCTAACCACTAACCTATTGATAATTATTTTCCTAATCTTTTAGAAGGATACAGTCTCTGGGGCAGGTCCTCAGTCGTCAGGAACACAATTTCTGTAGTAGACCCTTTAAAGCACTTGGCAGTCTTTTTTCTGGAATGTCTCAGATGTAGATTCGTCAGGGTAAGTTGGCTATCACAGTCTTACCTTAAATAAGGCTTAAGGCTTTGTTCTCTCTGGGAGACCCCAGCCCCTTCTTATCAGCAACTCTGCTGCTCTGCCTCAGAGTCCAGCCACAGTTTCCTTTAGGCCACTGTTCGGACAGATCAAACCCCACTAGGCAAAAGTTGAGCCACAGGGTTTAAGTCCTTGGCCTTTTGGTGTCTTTCTCAGGCTTTCTTTGCTCACCAGCTTCTTTCTGCCTCAGGGAGATCTGGCCATCAACTGATGGTCAGCACTTTTTTCAGCAGGACTCTTGGAGCCTTCTAGCATCCGGGCCTCTTCTATTTATGGGGCTCCATGCACTGTCCTTAAATAGGAGGAACTCTGTTTCAGCTTAATTTGGGCTCCGCCCACTTAGCAACTGAAAACAATGCCAGGCCAGATACTTTGTTTCTTAAGTCTATTAAGTCTTCCCTGTTTTTCCTGACTTCAACCTTGTTTTGTCAGTCTATTAAGTCTTTCCTGTTTTTCCTGATTTCACCTGACTTCATCCTTGTTTTTCCACTAGCTGATAAGCTAAATTGTTCACAGCCAAGTTGATCTTCATGCCCAGAATTGAGAGACTGTATCAGAAACCCCTAGATATTTTCTAAATCTAATTTAATTATTCTAACTCTCTACAGACAAGCAATTGTAGAAAGAGCTAATCATACCTTAAAAGAGATGCTTATTAAACAAAAGGGGGAATTAAAGAATCTCAGGGACGGGCGGTGGTGGCGCACGCCTTTAATTCCAGCACTTGGGAGGCAGAGGCAGGCGGATCTTTGCGAGTTCGAGGCCAGCCTGGTCTACAAAGTGAGTCCAGGACAGCCAGAGCTGTTAAACAGAGAAACCCTGTCTCGAAAAACCAAAAAAAAAAAAAAAAAGAATCTAGCTGTTTAGCCGGGCAGTGGTGGCGCACGCCTTTAATCCCAGCACTTGGGAGGCAGAGGCAGGTGGATCTTTGCGAGTTCGAGGCCAGCCTGGTCTACAAAGTGAGTTCAGGACAGCCAGGGCTACACAGAGAAACCCTGTCTCAAAAAAAACAAAAAAAAAAAAAACAAACAAAAAAAAAGAATCTCAGGGATAGATTACACAATGCTTTGCTAACATTGAATTTCCTAAATGTTGGTGAAAAGGGTACTACTGCAGTGGAGATACTGGGTTATAGATAAAACTGAGGAATTAAATAAACCAATATACTATAAGGATATTTTGACTTTAGAGTAGAAACCTACAATAGTTTTAAGATGGGCATGTGGTTATGCATGTGTGTATTACAAAGAATGAAAAAAATGTGGTTACCAACAAAACTTATAAAGATTATATCTGACCAGGGAGAACCTCCTATTAGCTGAGACATGACTCTCTTTGCATGATGAGAGTATTTTATTAACTGTCTGGTGTTCATGATATTCTAGTCTTTCATCCAGCTGAATGGAGTTTATGCTTTAAATAGACTTACAAAGTTCATATGCCTTTCACCTGCTCAAATTTGGAGCAGAAATTTATTTTCATAGCCAAAGACTGAATGACAATAATGACAAGACAAATAAGCCAGATGATTCAGCCTAACAGATTGCTTCAATCTCTGTTTTCTCAAAATTTTGTATGCAAATCAGTTTCAAAAGGGCTAACCCAAAATGATCAATCACCCAGAGACTGGACAGCAAAAGCTATAGCTAACTATCACAGGAACTGGCCAAAATCTCAACTTTTAAAGGGATCCAAAAAATACTTACACCTCCATTCCCAAGAGGTAGAATGGACATTTTTTCTTGTGTTGTATGTTATGTGTCATGATTGTTTGTTGTCATCTAGGGTGAATGGATATATGTTATGTGTTGTGAAAAATAAAACAAGGGTTGGATTCTGGGACTTCTTTCCCTTACTCTATTCTTTGTCTCCTTTATTATTAAATTTTTAAGGTTAGTTTGTTATATTAATAAATATTGATAAAAATTTTAAATTATTTTGTTTTATATATACTTAAATGTATATTTAGTTTCAAATTTTTAATATTTCTTTTGAAAGATAAAATTTTTTCTATTGCAAAAAAACAATTTGCCTTAGGAAAGATACTTCCAGTCAAAAAAGAACATACCAAAGCTAGGTTTGGGCAGGTTTCTGTTCTTATCTTTCCAGGAGAATAAAAGCATCCAACTAAGGAGTTCAGAGACCACTGGACAACTGGAACTTCTGAAGTAAAGGGGATCAGACACTAAAAAAGACAAGACAAGCCCAGACGATGGAGTTTCACAGACTATTCCAGCCAGGGCTTCAGTATGGGATGAGGGGGTGCTTTGTCCCCCACTGAAAAACAGACTCATGAGAGAGAGGGGCATGAAAAACATCCTGGTAGAAGAACATGTGTTATTTTGTCAGCTGGAAATTGTCATGTGTGGGGAACATGCTTTTTACTGGAAAACATCCTTTGATGGATGGACTCCTTGGAGAGCTCATGAACTTTTTCAACAGTAAGTACCTCATGGGGAGGGCATGATGTTGGCCAATTTGAAAGCATCCTTGTGCGAATTGGTGCTGGTTCTGGGAGGAAGGGGAGGGAGGGAAATATGATGAAAACATATTGTATAAAATCCTCAACTAATAAAAATACAACAAATCTTTAAGAAAAACAACCATGGTGCTAGAGAGATGGCTCAGTGGTTAAAAGCACTGGCTGTCCTTCCAAAGGACCAAAGTTCAAATCTCAGCATCCACATGACAGTTCATAGCTGTCTGTAATTGCCAGGCGTGGTGGCGCCTTTAATCCCAGCACTTGGGAGACAGAGGCAGGTGGATCTCTATGAGTTCAAGGCCAGCCTGGCCTACAACGCAAGTCCAGGACAGACAGGGATACACAGAGAAACCTTGTCTCAAAAAAAAAAAAACAAAAAAACAAAAAAAAAAAAGAAAAAAAAAGAAAAACAACCGTAAAAAGGTAGGGAAAGAGTCCCAGGGAGAAAAATCAGTAACAGTGATTTGCATGTCTAGCAGGACAGATCAGCAGATTCTGAATAATTCAGAAATCAGTGTTAGCAGGAATATTATATTGGATTTCTCGTATACCCCAATTACATAACACCACATTCCCATTTCAGTGAACCCTGGTGCACTGAAGAGAAACCCATGAGAACAAGTCTTTTTATCACACTACGACCCAAACCACCCTCCTCTGGGGCCAATCTATAGGAACTGGACAATAACGTGACGTGTCTCTTTCCAAGCTTACTGTAAGTGAAAGCAGCTTGGAGCCCAAGCCAGGAATGTGTAGTGGGGAGAGAAAGAGAAGTTAGCCCTAGGGAACGGCCCATGCCTAGGGGAGAAGATAAACAAGAAACTTGTGCCAAATATGACACCCACATTTATCCTGCATTCAGATTCTAGACATCCATTAGGAGAGCGGAGTTCATCCTTTTACTGTCTGTCTGTCTTATCTAGGCAGGAACTTCATGTTGTCCAGGGGACTTTTCTTTTTTTTTTTTTTTTGGTTTTTCGAGACAGGGTTTCTCTGTGTAACAGCCTTGGCTGTCCTGGACTTCCTTTGTAGACCAGGCTGGCCTCGAACTCACGACATCCGAGTGCTGGGATTAAAGGCGTGCGCCAACACACCCGGCTCAGGGGACTTTTCAAACAACACTATCCCCCAAAGTTTCTGACATGCTTGCTGAAGGGAGATGCTGCTCCATCCTGAAATCCCCAGGGCTGCAAACCATGGTTTCTCTTGAGTGCATCGTTCTTTTAGGTTTGCTGAGACGTGAAGTAGACTGAGAACCTCAGTGTTCGCGACCATACCTAGAGTCAACATGTAGGTAAAAGTTGAGAGTGCTTTTGGAGTCCACATTCACTTATCAAAAACAAAACCAAAAAACATTGGATTTCGCTTGCGTGGCAGCACAAACCTACAGTCCCAGCATTTCGAGGGTAGAGGCAGGAAGAGCAGGAATTCAAAGTCATCCTGAGCTACATATTTAATTTGAAAAGACCGTCCGGCATCAGGCCTGAAGGTTGCAGCGTGTTGTTGCGAGATTAACAAAGGGGGGATGCAGCTAGCTAGCCTGGATGCCTGTCTGGTACGGGAAGTATCCTCGTAGATGGGAAAACGGCTATCTGTTCTCTACGAGGTCAATTTCCATTCCTCATAAGGCACAGAGCCACGAGGTTCAGGGAACGGTCCCCGCACCGCTGGTTCTGAGGGCGGAAGGAGGCGGCCGCGGAGACCAAGAACATCCTCGGCAGCGGAAGATTAGGATTTGGGACCCGGAGAGACCTCGCGTGATTCCTCGAAAACCCCGGGATTTCCGGGCAGGAAGTCAGAGGGCGGGCGCACTGTGGCTCTACATTTTAGAAACTGGAGAGGAAGGAGGGGATTTGGCGGATTGAGCTTTCCAGGATCAAGAGCAAGGGAGGAAGCCGACTCACGGTGCTGACAGGGAAGGGGCCTGGGGCCAGCTAAAGCCAGCCAGCCTCGGCCAGGGAAAACGGAACGGGGTGGAGCCGAGCCTAACTTTTGAGTGACAGGAGCGACTCCACGGACGGTAGTGTTTCCGGGCAGATGGCGTGAAGGAGGCGTGATTTCCCTTTGACTGATCAGGTCTTGAGGGTGGAACTTGAAACTGATCAGTTTAAATAGGAAACAAAAGGCGTTTGCCCTGGCCCTCCGGCCAGGGGTCCTGGTGGAAGTGAGTTACTGCGTCCCCACCCCAGCTGAATGCGCATTTCTCGGGAAAATTGCAATCGCGTGGAGACAGCTTGGAGAGTGTACCTAGCTAGGATTTGTCCCGAGAGAACCTGTGATAGGCCGTATTTGTAATTCTCACAGCATGAGAAACTGGTGTGAAATTAGAAGGGAAAGACAAGAAAACACACCCTCCTTAGTCTTTGACAGGAGAAGGGTTGTCTGCAGAGTACAGATAGCTGTTATAAAACGTATCACTTCCCTCCTCACCAAATGAGATTATCTTCCATGGGTTCACCAGTAAAAATTCAAGGGCTCTTTTCAAGACGATGCCCAAAGGCAAAGCGTAACGGCTAAAAGAAGGAAGCCTCGGTATGATTGGCAGGGTGGAATGAAATTGAAACTGGACACATTAAGTGTCCCTTATCTAATCAAGAATGAGGTTATTTACTTTTGTGCACATGCCATAAAACTCAAGATTGGAAAATCTGTAGTGGCCGAGGCTTTTTGTTTTATTTTTGACAGGGTTCTGAAGACTGAACCTAGGGGCTTTGCTCATGCTAGACATTCACTCCACCACTGAGCTAGATTCCTCTTTTTACTTCAAGACAATGTCTCACAGAGCTGCCCATACTGACCATGAGCTTGCTTGTAGCGAAGACTCTGCAGGCCACATGGGCTTCTGCTCCAGCTTCCTTGGTGGCTTTAGGAAAAGTTTGTGTATAGCTGTGGACATGTCAATTTTGCTAGTCTGTAAACAAGCTGGACCTAGGGAGAAGGTGTTCCTGAATGTCAGAGGGACCCAGTTTAGATTCACCGTGAAAGGCGGCACCATGGTGGGGAGTCACAGCTCAGCTGGAATCCGGTCCATCACCTTTCTCTAGCTTTGGTGGGGTTTTTTTGTTTTTTCTTTTGGGTTTTTTGTTTTGTTTTGTGTGTGTGTGTGTGTGTGTGTGTGTGTGTGTGTGTGTGTGTGACAGGGTTTCTGTAGCCCTGGCTGTGCTGGAACTTGCTTTGTGGACCAGGTTGGTCTTGAACTCAGAGATCTGCCTGCCACTGCCTCCTTAGTGAGATTAAAGGTGTATGCTGCCACTATGCCCAGCATCTTGTTGCTATTTTCATTTGTTATTTGAAACAGGGTCTCATGTAACCCAGAATGGCCTCAAACCTGTTGTATAGTTGAGAATGATCTTTAATTCTCAGTTCTAGCCAGGTGGGGCACTTGGGCTTTAAAAATCCAGCACTTGGGAAGCAGAGGCAAATAGATCCCTGTGAGATCAAGACCAGCCTGCTTCTATGCCAGGAAGGGCTACATAGTGTCTCAGAAAAAAAAAAAATCCTATCCTCCTACCTCAACCTCCCAAATGCTAGGATTACAAGCCTGCAACACCATGACCACGTATGTGCAACTTTCTTAATGTCTCTAAACTCGTGTCTTTTCTAAGAAAGGCACAATATGCCTGTCTCACAGTTTTCAAAGATCAAAAGATGAGCAACTTAAGGCAGTTGGCTTCATTGAGCCTGCCACCACAAAACAGGACATAGGGAACAGGAGATGGTGTCAGCATTCCTTCCCACACAAGTAAACTGTTGCTTACCCTAAGATGAGTGACCCAGGTTCACTTTCTATAGTACCATTTAGCCCTAAAGATTTCACCCAAACACCTATTAAGCTGAAAAGGGGCCATGGGGGCTAGTTTCTCGAAGGATTAGGGTATGGAGTTTTTATAGATTTATTCATGTTTATTTTCTTGTATTCCTAACAAAACTAAGACTCCAGGCAAGAAAGCAATAGTAAAATGTTGGCTGATAGCTCCTATCAGCTGTATATAGGCACAAGTTTCCTACCTCATCTTCTCCATGGCACGAAAGTGTTACAAAAGCAGTAAGAAAGCCAGTGAGATGGCACAGTGGATAAAGGAACTTCCTACCAAGTCTGACAGCCTTGATCTTTGGGGCCCAATGGTTAGAAGAAAGAACTGATTCCTGAAAGTTGTGTACACACACACCCTGGGTGATGGGAAGGGGTCCTGCCAGGCCAGTTTCCATGGTAAACTGGTGAAGACAGAGGATGTGCTGGTTCCCTGCCAGGCAGCTATTGGCCTCCTCTCTCCTCTCTAAAGGTTTCCTAGAGACGGGTCAGCACCCCATGCCAGATTCTTCAAAGAAACCAAAGAGCCAAGAACTTGAATTAATACATATGCGAGCAGCCCTCCTGGTGAAGAAAGAAAGAAAGAAGAGCTTCTCTTCCAAGGGAATAGGTGCTAGCCAGAGGACCCATGTTGTTAGCCCAGGGAGCCCTCTGCTCAGAGATGAGACTCTCCACAGACAGTAGCAAAGGGCTTGGCAGAAGCTGAAGGTAGGAGAATCTACTGGAAGCTTACCTAGACGCTTGGGCCGTGGAACAAGTGAAGACCAAGAACTAGACAGGATTGCAGTTTATTGACACCATGACATGACAGCTGTTGTCACCGGAGGAGGTGGTTAATGAGAACAGGAAAGTGGTCTCAGTGGACCCCACTGGGACCTTTTCACCCACCCATTCACCTTTCAGCTAGAGGTCACGGGTTTCTAATTCTACACCCTGAGTCACTACCACCCACGCCATTCCTAAGCCCATCTTCCATTTGGTCCAACTACTGAGGCCTGGGTACCTCCTGTTCTTGAAATTAAGAGCAGGGGGTGGGGGAGTGGTGTGGCAGGGAATTGTCTCAAGAAAGAAAAGGGATGCTGGCAGTGGTAGCAGAGGCCTTTAATCCCAGGACTTGACAGAGGCAATCAGATCTCTGAGTTCCAGGACAGCCAGGGCTACACAGAGAAACCCTATCTGGAAAACAAAAACAAACCAAAACAAAAGGGGGGTGGGCTGCAGATGTAGCTCAGTGGTAAGAGCACTTGCCTAGCATATGTGAAGCCCTGGGTTCTTCCAGGGATGGAGTAGACAGAAAGGAGCTGAGGTGGGATGTGTGTAAGAAGGGTCAATGAAACACAGAATTACCTGTCTTGAGATTGTATGCTTGAGGCCTGTGTTTAAGCACCATTCCCACACCGGTGCCCCCATAAGTGGGTATGGATGGTGGCAGTTCCTGAAGGGGAATGCTTACTCTGCCAGTGTGGGAAGGAATTGGAATTGTGGGATTGCTGTCTGAGTCATGAGTTATCAGAACAGACAAAAAATGCCTAAGACTATCCATAAAAACACCCACATTGCAGTGTGGAGGGCCGCACAACCTACTGACATTCCTTTGTTCCACTAGAAGAGAAGAGAGGAATGGAAGCCATTCTAGGATGTGGGGCACAGCAAGCACAGGAGAGATGGGTTTTGTGACTTGCTCTTTGAAACCAGAGAGGAGAGAAGAGGCTCAGGGGTGCCACCCCCAGTCTAAGGGGGTGCTGGTCTCAGTAGCTGCTGCTCCCCACATCAAGCCCCCTTGCCCAGTACCCGGAAGATAAGCAAGTGGTAGCATTGCAAGGTGGCACCAAAGAAGCAGTCTTAGGAGGTAAGGAAAGGACAGAGGCTGACGCCCCTCAAAGCCCCTTGTTGTAGTAAACCACATCGATGCTGGGGTTTTGTGCTTGGATCTGAGCTCTCAGCTCTGGCTCCAGCCTGGTCACGCGTATGGAGCTGCAATAGAACAGTAGAGGCTACATGAACGTACCCTGGGCTCAGCATCTCAGACCTAGGGCCCAGCTCCCCTCTACTCCCAGGTGAAGAAACCTGTCTTGCTTTCAGAAAGACTGATTCACTGATATTCCCTCAGCTCCCAAATCACCAGTATGTCTACCAGGCCTCCCCAGAACACACTAAGGGCCTGAGATACGGAGTCCTGTGCAGATTCTGGTCCACTCAGGGGCATCACTCACCTTCTCTGAGGGAACAGAGCGCAGCACAGGGGTGTGGCAAATACCAGGCTACAGGAAGAAGAGCAAGGGAAATGTCTGTGAAACCGACTTGAGCATTTCTTTCCTGTACCCCACCTCATGGAAGGAGCCCCAGGAGTGAAGGCTTTTTTGTGAGCTCCCACTCAGCCATAATGGTTGAATGGAGCTAAAGGACCATTTGGGGATGTTAAACTCAGTCCTGATATTAGATTCTGTCTGAGAAAAGAGCCTCAAAGCACTGATCCAAAGCCCCATGATCAGAAACAGTGACAAAACCAGGAATGAAATGGGGTGGTACTCCTGGATTGTACCAAAGAGTTTATTTGTATGGTTTCCTCTGGTGAATGAAGCCTGAACCTCTCAACTAAACTGTTGACTTTCAAAGGGAAAAACCCCTAGGACTCCCCCCCAACACACACACATGTATTTTGCACATACCAATTGGACGTAGGATTGAGCAATAGATCTAAGTATCTCAAAGGTAGTAAGTGCCCACCCACATCCAAAATGATAAAGGCTCTCCCATGTGTCCCCCTGGAACCCTTTGCACACTTACCAGAAGCCTACCAGTCCCACCTGCAGGGGCGCCCCCAGCCAGGGTCGGCGCTGTGGAGAGACAGAGAGACAACAGAATGGCTTGTGTCCGCATTTTCCTAACCTCTGCCTAGCTTTCCCCACCATGGTGCTAGCTCTACCTCTGAGCCCTTGGACATCTAGATATTTCTCCCCAGCCAGTGACAGACTAGGACTTGCATGAGGCAACCTCCCTCCCCAGCCAGACCTGCGGCCTATCCCTCAGAATTGGTTCCCATGGTACTCTCTGACTGTCTTTCTCTGACCTGCGGCCT
>CAJQZJ010000528.1:1356449-1374160 GCA_907164525.1 Lophiomys imhausi | reverse complement strand
TATCCCTCAGAGTTGGTTCCCATGGTACTCTCTGACTGTCTTTCTCTTATCTCACTTTCTGCAGGAGCTCCTTTCTTTGGGAAGCCTCCCTTTAGTCCCTACTCACTCACTGTCATCCCAGTGGTATAAATATGTCCCTCTCCACACCACACTTTTTCCATCCACTTCAGCCACAGCAACCATTGTTTTTGTTCTTCAAATGTGTCAGTCTATCCCTGCCTCAGGCACTTTGCAGTAGCTGTTCCCTCTACCTGAAACACTCTCTGCCTGCCTCACCTTATTCTTTGGATCTTCCAAGGACTATCCTTGCCTAATCTCTTCCCCCAGAGAGTCTCAATTACACTGCCTCACTGGTCTCCTACAAAGCACATTTCATAACCAACAATAATATTTTTGTTTGTTTCATTTTTGGTTTTTTTGTTGCTGTTTTTGTTTTTTTGAGAAAAGGTCTCACTGTGTAGCTCTGGCTGGCCCGGAACTTGCTATGTACACTGGGCTGGCCTCAAACTCATAAAGATCCACCTGCCTCTGCTTCTGGAGTGCTGGGATTAAAGGTGGGCACAGCCATATCCAGCCCTATTGTTTGCTCCTTTGTTTGGTGGTTTCTGTTCTAGACTGTAAACCTCATGGGGACAGAGTCCAGCCTCATGGGGACAGGCTCCATAACCATCTTAGTTCTGTTTAACATGTCTGGTACACATTAATGTTTAATATTGACTTCTGAATAAATGATTCTATGAGTTGAGCTGGAGCCTGCATTTCCTGAGCCTTGCTTCCCTATCTTGCTTGAGTATTCATGGGCATGTCCGTGTGCCTGTTAGTGGGGGAGTATGTTACCAAGCTTGTCAATGACAGCCATCTCAGAGATCTCTCTGTTAATCTAGTTTCTTCAGGATGGACTCAATTTCCTTCCTCTGTCTTCTCCCTCACAGTTCCTTCCCACTCTTTCTTCATGACTGAAGGTGTGGAGGCAGAGGAGGGTGGCAAGTCAGGCCAAGCTGGAGAGAGGGTTAGGGACAGATCCTTTCTCCTCAACATCACCCTTTGTGGGGCAGAATAGGTAAAAAGTGAGTTGTTTACCTTCAGGAAGTCTTTCTTCTCCAGAGTATTCATGATCACCGGGGGAATGGCTGAGAGGAGAGCAGGGCAGTGAAAAGAGTGGAGTGAGGAACTCTGAGGGAAGACCTCGCCCCCAGCTCCTCCCATTCTTCCCACACTTGCTGACTCCCCTAAGAACCTCAACCCCTCTCCTCCCTGAGCCTCCTGAGCTCCACTGAGCCATCCCGTGCCTCACCCATGGCAGGAATCGCCATGCCGATTCTTGATATCACCACCTGGAAGATTCCTTGTTTGGCAGCAGTCACCGAGTGGCCAAGCCTCTGACCTGCCTCATCAGTCACTGGGATGCCCACCTGTAGCTCCCTGAGAAGAGAAAGGGGGTGGGGTCAGATAACAGGCAGCAGATCTTTGGAGTCCCTTTACCTGCCCCACTCAAAGACTGGTTCTACTCCCAGGGTGTAGGGTAGATCCCAGAAAGACTAGATAGGTGCCTATGGTAGCCCTGCCCAACCACGGGACAGGGGTAAGTTTTGGTTCATTCGGTGTAGGTTGAAGAAGACCGGTTTGGAGAGGAGCCACTGTATAGGGTAATTCCCAAGGTATTGGGATCCAGCATGACAGAACAGCTGTATCCTGAATCATAATGAGCATGAATGGCCCTGAGTGGCTCAGGTGAGTTTTCTCCACACAGCATCCCAGATTTTTTTTTTTTTGTTTTTTTTTTGTTTTTCAAGACACGGTTTCTCTGTTTAACAGCTCTGGCTGTCCTGGACTTGCTTTGTAGACCAGGCTGGCCTCGAACTCACAGAGATCTGCCTGCCTCTGCCTCCCAAGTGCTGGGATTAAAGGCGTGTGCCACCACCGCCCGGCAGCATCCCAGATTTATAAACAAACAAAACTATTAAGAATGTTGTTTGCCAGGCATGGTGGCGCATGCCTTTAATCCCAGTACTCGGGAGGCAGAGGCTGGCAGATCTCTGTACAAAGTGAGTCCAGGACAGCCAGGGATACACAGAGAAACCCTGTCTCAAAAACAAAACAAAACAAAACAAAACAACAAGAATGTTGTGTGAGCCAAGTATTTAATCCCAGCACTCAGAAGGCAAAGACAGACAGATATTTGTGAGTTCAAGCCCAGCCTGGACTACATAGTGAGTTCCAGGAGTACACAGAGAAACCCTACCTCAAAACAAAACAAACAAAAAGACACATGGAGTTTTATGACCAACACACTGGTACCACTACTGCCAGAAACATGACTTTGTTGATGGTGGCATAAGACCCATCAGGGTGCATTTTTGCTTATTGAAAGTCACCTTCATCCTGACTGTCATACACACCACTCATTCTTACTCAAGTCATGGGGATGGGGTCTTGCTGCTGCACATCATCACTTGCCCTTACCAGCAAGTTCCCAGTGAAGTGCCCTCTACAGAACCCTGGGTCTGCCTGCACCCCACACCTCAGGGCAAGTTCTCATACAGCGGGACCTGGTTGCTCTCGAACGCGGTGTGAGTAAAAGCCAGGGCCCAGCAGCTCACATCCAGTGATGGGAAGGACTGTCCCTGTAGCAGGGTGGTCTGCAGGCATGGAGGGTATATCAGGGTACACTCGGGACATCCCTTGTGCCAGGAACCTGGGCCACTTACCTCTGCCTCATCAGGGGGATGTTGATACAGTTGGCAGCAGCCACAGCTGCAAAGGGTACAAATCGACCGACTAGTGGGGGTAGGTGCTGGGGGAGGAAAGGTGGTGTTCAGTGTCTATGAGGACCATGGGAGGGGAGGAACTCATGATGGGTGTGGGGGGCTCTTGGGAGGGTAACAGGGAAGAAGAAAATGGGTAAAGGATCGATGAGTGGTAGGGAGACTTTACCTTAGTGAGAGACTTGAGTCCCAGAGCAGTGGCCACAGCCCCAGTGGTGGCACTCACATAGGCTGTTCCCAACTGCCTGTGGAGGGAAAGGCCAGTTCACAAGGACAGACGAAGGGTCCAGCATGCATTTCCTTTAGGGACATTACATGTCTCCTGTGCAGGGGGGTGTCAGAGGGTAGCCTCATTGAAAACCCTCCCCTGCTCCAGTGTAAACATACGAGAAAGTCCTTTTTCTTTAAACAGGGTGTGGATCCCCAAAACAGCTGCGAAGGGACTGAGTGCTCTTAGGTGGTAGGTGAACATGCAGCTGAAAGGAGAGCTGAGCCCCTGGTTCAGGGGTCCACAAGGACCAGGAACAGTGGGCTGGGGATGGGGGAAAGGCTCTTACCGCACAGTAATGGGAGCATCCCCACTGCGATTGGAATAATTCACAATAGCATTGAAGGACTGGTTCACCCACTGCCAGAACACCACGGTTGGAGTCTTCCTGAGGGTACAAAGATGGCCTACTTATATCTGTCCTTCATATTCCCACATATTCCCACAGTATTCCCCCATACTTGAACCCCAATATTAAAACCTTCAAGGTTCTTAACTCCTCAAGTGGGATTTAAGTTATGGTCCCCAAGCTTGCCTTTGTCCCTTGTCACCCTTGCAGGCACACCTTACACAAATGGAGCTGGGTTCTGAGAAATGGAAAGAATTCTCACCTGTTCTCCCATCCACTGTCCTTTACCCAAAAGGGTGCAGAAAGGAGACTTTTAGTCACCCAGCCATGCTCTGGAACACAACACTCAGGAAGGGGACGTGGGGTAAGATTTACCTGTAGAAGGTGAGCATGCAGCCTGTAATGGTCATGTTCATGGGCACCTGGGCTGACATGCGGCCAATCAAGACCACCTTCTCCCCTGTGTCCGGATGGAATGCAGAGTCATACACATACTTGGCTCTCCATAGCTGGTCCTCAGTGAGCCCTGGGGTTGCCACACCAGCCCTGTAGAAATTGGCAGGGAACAGGTAGGCTGTTGTAGGGGTCAGACCTGCCCTTCCTGTCTCTGAAGCTCCACTGTTTGCCTCAGGGAACTATGGGCAAAGGACCAGGAACTTGAGTAAAGGATCTCCCTATCCCTGGGGGAGGTCGACGCTTCTCATAAGTGTGCTTTCCTATTGCTACATCTTTGGTGGTCCCACATCTTTCCAGGGTCACAGTGATGGTGATTTTCAGTGGGTCTGAAATGAGGGGGGCAGGCGGAGCATTGCAAGAGCTAAACCCCTCCTGGAGAGAAGACAATTAATTGCCTTTGTATCTTCATGGGACTTGCCTTTGGACCCCTTTGTCCTTGCAGAGTGGACAGCACTGGGAATGGTCGTTCCAGAGGATCTGTGAACTGCAGAGTTGTCGCCCACCCATAAATCCAGTGCTGTCTCCTCAACCCAAATGTCCTCAAATCCTTTACACTAAAGTGCTGTGTCACAGTCGTATGATCTGAGACAGGTTCACCTGTAATTCTGCACAATGTTCCGGCAAGCTTCCAACTGTTCCCCGGACAGCAGCAGATTCCGAGGATCAGTAACTGTGAAGAAGTGCCTGGCTCTGCCTACGAATGTACTTTGGTCCCATCGAGGTTCCTGTATGTTGATATTTAAGGGCAGGTCACCCATCTTCTGCAAGGAAGCAAGAATAAGGATCAAGTCCAAGGACTTTGCTTGGAGGCAACTCTGGTGACTCTGCCCTAGTCCCAGAAACTATGACCAGTCCTTGCAGGAGCTCAAGGTGACTCCAAATCCATAAGCAAGGGTGGGGGAGGGGTTGTTCCTAGGAAGTGTTTTAACCTGGCACCTACAGCCACTGAAGAGGGGGAGGGAAGACCAGAACCAAAAATATAGCTTTCCCCACGCTGTGGCCTGGTGAGGATCTGCATGTGTGTGGCTAATTCACCAGCAGCAACTAATCTGGGGCAACTAGCTTGAGGTTCTGCTTGAAGGAGCATTGAACATGGATAACACCTGAGCCCATCTCAGCTTCAGGCCCTAGCTGCTCCAAGACCTAGATAAAAACCTTCCAAGGTTGTTTGGGAAAATGACAAAAGACATCCCACACTCAAGCCCTTGATTGGCAGAGACCAGGGTCATTAGCCACCTGAGGGCTGATCAGGTACCAGATCTCAAACAGAATGCCCAAGTGGCAGCCATTTGTGAGTATGTGAGCATACATCCATCCCCTTCAAACCCGTTTGCTTCAACCCTGCACAATAACCCGGGCTCTCCCTGGTCCTTGGTTGAATATACACCCATCTAACTCTGAACCATCTACCCCAGGAAAGGGCAAGACTCAGTGGATGCCCCTCCACCCACAAAAAGAAATGCCAGGAGCAGCCATCTGGCTGTGTTAGGAAGAAATCCTGCACAATGACTAATCCCCTCCAACCCCACTTCCTCCCTCACAGTAGACACCGCCCCCGCCCGACTCCCACATACTCATACACAAAGACAGGCACGCCCTCCCCGGCACACAAACAGGTTAGACCTATACTGTGTACACAAGCCAACCTGCCAGAATACCGTTACACACAAACACAGACACACGCACACGCACATACACTCAGTCATATCTATCAGCTGCAGACATTTGAAAGTATGCCTACATACATCCTCACCCAACCAACCCCTCCTTATGCCCTACAGATCCTAACAGACCTCGAAATATGGAATCCCCACAAGAGAGAGCGCGCCCCTTTCAAGGCAAGCGTCCTCTTCTGACCCCCAAGCCTTCACTCCTGCACTTTGCTGATTGCCAAGACAGCAAGCACTCACGCTTTTCGGGGTTTTCAGCTTCTAGCAGCTCTCAGACCCGCCTTCTTCACCGCACTCTGCTTTCCCCTTAGCCATCACCCGGACGTCACGCGTGACGCGGAGCAGCAGGGAAGGGCGGGGGCTCTCTAGACTCGTTCGCCCAACCCACCCCTCCTCTCGGCAGAGTTCCGAGGCAGTGGATGTCATATGGAGTGACTCCCCCAGACCAGACCGTACAGACTAGACCCGAGCAAGTCGTGGGAAGCAGTTCTGGTCGCCTCCCCAACCAGAGAGAGGAGGGGAGGAGCCGCCCCACTTGCCTCCTTTGCTTGCAGTCCCTTGGCTCGCCTCGGGAGGCAGCCGACTCGGCAGCACCCAGTCTAGGTGCTCCCGGCGCGGGTGAGCGGCGTGGAGGGCGGGCCTCTGATGTTGCGCCGCCCGGAGGACTCGGATTACTGCTTGTTTACTTGACGGCTGCCTTGGCAATGGCCTCTGCCTGCTTGGCCCCCTAGTCTGCTGCTCCAGGACCTATGGGCTCTTCTCGCAGATCCTCACCATTCGCATCCCTTCCTATTCACATTCCTGTAGTGCCTGAGTCCCTAGCCCTCTTTGCCATCCAACCCCCAGCTCCACCGTGCCAGGTTTCCTTGAGCGCTCCCCCTCTTCGACTTATCCATGCACAGACTGAAGCTCCAGTCCCTGGGATGTGCACGGCCAGTCTCCGGTGATCTCTGCCTGCATCCAAGCAGGCGCATCAGAAAGATCAGCTGTTCTGTCTTGCGGACTTTCCAGAACAGGGTACCTAGAGGAGCATTTTTTTTTTCGACTCAGAAGGTGAAGAAAGCAACACACACACACACACACACACACACACACACACACATATCCTCATCCATTAGGACCCAGAGCACGGTCGCTTGCACACCCAGGTTCCAGCTTTCGTTTCTGCTAAGCTCAGTCTCGCGTTCAACTCTTTCGCTTGTGACATTCTTGTGACACAGAGACCGCAGGAGTGAACTACGAAAGGGGTGACAATTTCACGAGCCGGGAAACTAGCGTGACCTGGAGGAGACGAGATTCGAGTCCCCAGTGTGGGGATCCAGAGCCAATCTCTAGGTTTCCAACGACCAGTTGGGTTCATAATTGGGGTAGGCAGAACCCCGAGGTACCAGGCAGGTGAGAAGCTACTCAAGGTGCCAGAAAAGAATGACTGGCAGTCTCAGCAGCCAATGAGATCTCAGGACCGCGCAGGCCAGCCCTATTCCCGCAGCTCCATAGAGCGTGGGCGGGGTCCATAGCTAGTTCAGTGTGTCTCACCCGCTGGCTGGGGATGAAGGCTACGGGACACGCGACCAGGTGAGGGGGCCGAGTCCTAGAAGTAGCGGGGCAGGAGGGAGTCGGCTTTTTGGGTTTTAGAGATGCTTTGGAGGGCATGGTCCCTGGTTTTGCACTAGAGACTTATGGGGCTCTCTCCAGCAGACTGGGTAGTCCTGGCATAGGATCTTGCTGCGACTCTAGACCCACAGTTCCGGCCTGGAGCTTGGCGGTCACCTGGGGGTGGCGGTGGGGTTAAGCTCAGCTGCAGCTGTCCCAGGTACTGAAGTTCAGCTCTGGAGATTAGCCCCTACCCATATACATATACACAGGAAAGATGCTGTGACACCAATTTTTCTCACCCTGTTTAAAAGTTCAAGAGACTGCTGTAATCCCATCTCCACTCTCTGAACCTCATCTGAGGACTGGAGACCGGGTAGATGACTCAGTTGAGAGCAGCAGGAGAGTTCCCCAATGGTCTTGTAGAAATAGCTCTCAAAATCCAAGATGGTGCTGAACTGGGCTGATCTTCTCTGACCCCAAGGTGGGAGAGGCAAGGGCCCCAAGATACAAGAGGGCAGGATGCTGAAGGCAGGAGGAAATGTGGAAGTACTGGAGCAATGAGTCAGCACTCAGACCTCTTCTCCCAAACCTTGTTCTTTCTACACAGATTTGGAACTCACACTCCTAACAAGCATTCAAAGTGAGGGTATATCAGAAAGATTCCTCTCTTCCTAGTGTCCTTGGATCAGATGCTCTGTCTTGCCAACTTTCCAGAACATGGTGCCCAGAGAAAATTTTTTTTTTGACCCAGTGAGATCTGCTTGACAGAGACGCCAGCCCTACAGAGAAAGCTCATGGAGCCCAGAACACAAAGAGCCAACCTTTGGAAGATGAGCAGACTCCATCTGGATCTGTAGGGCACTGCCCAAGCCTCACCACCATGGCACGTGGTTTCACAGTGGGCTTTGACCCATTGGGTCTAGGAGAACTCAACTCTGGGTCCCTGAGTTCCCTCTCCTCCCGAGGCCACCTGGGCAGCGACTCAGGCTCCACAGCAACACGATACCTGCTGAGGAAGCAGCACCGCCTGCTGAATGGGCCCCCCCCGAGGAATTCGAGCCTCATCACCCATGGGCCGAGTCATCCTCATCAACTCCCCCATCGAAGGTGGGTGAGGGGCCCATGAATGGCTTGGACAGGGACTACTGAGGACAACAGGAACCAATTAGGGCATGAGGCAGAGCCAGTATGGTTAGGGGGATTCATGAGATGGGAGTCTTAAGGAAGGGATCATCTTTCATCTACCCTTGCCAATATTTTAGGGCTTCAGGGCTGTAAAAGGATCAGAGGTGGGAGGTGGAACCATGGTCTAAGGAAAAGACATGTGTTAGCCCCTGGAATCCACAGGCAGGCTGCTGGATCAGTGCCATTATCCCCTGTACTCTTTCTCCTGACCCATTTGTGTGTGCCTTAGGGAGTGGAGCAGGATGGAGGAAATCTTCCACCAGCCAATCAGTTGTGTGACGAGCACTGTGCTGGACTGTAGGAAGTCAATGCCCAGGCACAGCAGCAAATGTTCAAGAAAAGGGAGGGGAGCCAATAGGAGAAATGAGACCCAAGGAGTGAGCCTCAGAGCTGGGTATGACTGTGTATGACCACCTGACCCTATGTCATTGCACATCAACTCTGTTTCTACCCTGGCTAGGTCCTGCAGGGGACCTAGAGAGAGGAAGATCAGTTCTCAGGGATGTGCAGCATAGTCAAACTTAGAGACACAGGAACAAGAACAGCTGGTGGGGGTGTGCAGGTATCCCCCACAAAAGTTGAAAGAGAAAACCATAAAGCATGCTGGGACAGGTGCTTGGACTACAGTGACAGATGTGAGGCGACAAAGAGCTTGTGAGCAAGACAGAGCCTTGAGTGTCAGGAGGCAGCAAGTGAGGCCCTGTGGGACTGGGCTCTTGTGGACAGGACCAGATAAATATCTCCAACTCCTCTCCTCTTTCCTAGCCAGCACGGTTCCCCTGGCTGGACCCCAGACTGGACTTTTCGGGTCTGGTGTTTCCTCCGATGCAACTCTGTCCCCCTCCAAAGTCAGCTGGGCAGGGGTTGGGTATGCTGTCCAGGATATGGCTGGCAGGTTGGTCCCATCACTGCCACTGACCACTGTAGGCCCCGCCCTCCAGGGAGCAGCAAAGCACCGCTGAGGTCACTGCTGAGGGAGCCAGTACCATTCTGATCAAGGAGGAGAAACCCCCAGAGGAGCTAGAAGGCAGGAAAGATTACTTTTTTCTTTTAAAATTTATTTTTAAATTTTAAATACAATTTATGTACATTGGTATTTTGATCCCATGTATGTCTGAATGAGGGTGTCAGATACCCCTGGAATAGGAGTTACAGACAGTTGTGAGCCCCCATGTGGGAGCTGGGAATTGAACCCGGGTCCTCTGGAAAAGCAGTCAATGCTCTTAACCACTGAACCATCTCTCCAGCCCTTTTTTCTTTTCTTTCTTTCTTTCTTTCTTTCTTTCTTTCTCTCTTTCTTTCTTCCTTCCCTCCTTCCTTTCTTTCTTTCTTTCTCTCTCTCTCTCTTTCCCCTCCCTTCCTTCTTTCTTTCTTTCTTTCTTTCTTTCTTTCTTTCTTTCTTCCTTCCTTTCCTTTTTTATTTCTTTGCTTTTGAGACAGAGCTTCTCTGTGTACCCCTGGCTGTCCTGGAACTTGCTCTGTAGACCAGGCTGACCTCGAACTCAGAGATCCACCTGCCTCTAATCCAAGTGCTGGGATTGAAGGTGTGTACCACCATGCCTAGATTTTTTTTTTTTATTCAAGACAGGGTTTCTCTGTGTATTCTTGACTGTTCTGGACTCACTTTGTAGACCAGGCTGGCCTTGAACTCACAGAGATCCCCCTGCCTCTGCCTCCTGAGTGCTGGGATTAAAGGCATGTACCACCACCACGCCTGGCGGATTTTCATATTTTATTTTATTAGCAGTCAGGATTTAAGCTGTGAAATGAGTGGTTAGACTATTTTGCATTTTTAAACTTTTTTTGTTTGTTTGTTTTTTGAGACAAGGTTTGTCTGAATAATAGCCCTGGCTGTCCTGGACTTGCTTTGTAGACCAGGCTGGCTCAAATTCACTGAGATCCACCTGCCTCTACCTCCTGAGTGCTGTTTTTGTTTTTTTTTTTTAACTTTTATTGGTTTTGTTGTGGTTTCTTTCAAAGATAAACACTCACTATAGAGTATTGGCTGGCCCAGAACTTGCATGTAGACCAGACCCATCTCAAACCTGTGGCAATCCTACCTCTACCTCTGAGTATTGAGATCACAAGCCTGGGGACTCCACCTGGCTTGTTTGCTTTTGAGACAGTCTCACCACACCTGACCTTGAATTCTCCACCCACAGGCTTCTCGGTGATAAGATTTTATGTTTTGGCTACTGTGGCTAGCTCTTAAATTTAAAACAAAAACCAAAACACACAAAAATTATAGCCAGACAAGGCGGTGCCCACTCAGAGCCCCAGAACTTACAATGGTCTATTAAAGGTCAATGTGACCTACACAATAAAACTCTGTTTCAAAATAACAAGGACTGCCTGGGAATGGAATTCAGTGTAGCAGAGAGCTCACCTGACTGACAAGTAAGGCCCCTCAGGGCTAGGAGTCTGCCCCGGAGCCCTCAGGATTTTCATTTTAACAAGTTTTCCAGTGATGCTGTGTCAGCTATTGACACCATACCATGGTCTCAGCTTCTCTGAGAAAGATATGTCCAAGATAAGAGGTAATGAGGAAAGGAACCATCCCCGCCAAAGCCAAAGTGAGAATGTTACAGGAAGGAAGTTTCCAGTTCATATGAGGCAGGCACACACACACACACACACACACACACACACACACACACACACACACAAATGTCAGAATGGCTGAAGCCACTGATGAGGACAGAGCCACCAGAGGTGGCAGAGGAAGAAGACATGGGGACCATACAGGGCCAGGGGCAGCCTTGAGTTCCTCTAAAACAGACAAGAGCAGCTTATATAGTACACTCAATTCCTGTGTAAGAATAGAAAGCAAGCAGATGGTTGGGAAGCTGCAGGGAGGGTCAGTGGCCTAGTCAGGTCAGCTGAGGGAGAGAAGATGCTATCCTGGGAGAACCCACACTCCTGTTCTCAAAGCTCAGATGTGACAGGACATGGTGGTGCACAGCTTTAATCTCAGCACTTGGGAAGCAGAGGCAGGTGGACTCTGAGTTTGAGGCCAGCTTGGTCTACATAGTGAGTTCCAGGACAATCAGGGTTACATAGTGATCCTCCGTCTCAAACAACAAAAACAACAAAAGCAAACAAACAAACAAAAAAACACCTAAAACAAAATAAACAAAAGCTCACATATGACATCCCAGTGGCCCAGGGAATAGAGGTCCTCTATTAGAGGCTTGAGAACTGTGTGCTGACAATTGAATAAGAAGCCCCAGGGTCCCTGTCTTTGTCTATACCACCCGTACCCAGGCTGTCCTTTTGAGATTTCAACCCTGTTTGTCCTGGCTACACATTGTAACCTGACACATTGTAACACCAAATGGAAGTGTGTGTGAGTGAGTGTGTATGTGTTTCCTCCCTCTCAAACACATCTGGAGTAAACTTTGCCTGAAGGAAAAATAAATTTCCTTTTCTTGGGTGGGACCAGCTTGCCTTGCATTTTCAGCAGTTTCCACCTAGCAGGTTTGCCTCTGAGCCTCACTCATTACCTCACACGTGAAGAGTCACTGCCCAAATATTTCCTCCTCTGCCTCTTCCCTGACCCCTGCTCTGGGCTCTCGGGATACACTGCTGCATGCCCAGTTAGAGGTTCTGTTCTCAGGTAGCTGTGTAGTTTCTAGTGCTCTACCCCTAGAATTAGAGTCCAGGGGATGGAAGGAGCCTCAGCAGTTCTGCCATAAGGTCTTGGTCAAGGATTTGCCAAGTTTCCGTTTTCATGCCTCCAGACAGACAACTTACCATCTGTCCCAGAAAAAAAAAAAAAATCTGTCTTTGCCTAACTCCCCTGTGCAAGCTTAGTTCTGGCCTTAAGTTACACTGAACGTCTAATGCCTTCCACAGCTGTTTGAGATTGGAGCTCATTTTGTTGCAAACTTAGAGTTCAGACTCCCCACAGTGGAATCTTGACCCTTCCTTTCTGCCTACTTAGTTCTCAGAATGGCAGATTTTCAGAGATTGGACATAAGAATTCAGGAAACATCAGACATACAGAGAGGGAGAGAGAGAGGGAGGGAAGGATAGAGGATGGAGGGAAGGAAGAAGCGGGGTTGGGGGGGTTGGAGGGTAGGAGGGTGGGCAGAGACCGCAAAGGAAGAGCATGAAATCTAATCAGGCTCTTCTCACCTGTTTCCACATTGTCACCCAGTGGCCTGTGATCTCAGAATCCCGCAGAGGGAATTTGTGTACCACCTTCATTTAGGACCCTGAGTATCATCTGGGTGACTGTGCACAGAAGCCTAGCCTTTGCAGACACCAGGTTAGGGACCTCAGATGCTGGGGGCCGGAGGTGACACCTGCGTGGCTACCCTCACAGCCAACAGCGATGAAAGTGATATAATCCACGCGGTTCGGGTGGACAGGAGCTCCTCGGGGAGGCTGGGTTTCAGCGTGAGAGGCGGCTCTGAACACGGCCTGGGCATCTTTGTCAGCAAAGTGGAGGAGGGGAGCAGCGCAGGTGAGCAGGGACCCCCCCCCCCCCCGGGTGAACATGGCTCCGGATGTGCTTTCCTCTTTAGAGGGGAGCAGAAGCTAGGTGGCCAAGGAGAGAAACCACCTGTGCTGAGGGTGGGACATGATGGGAGGTAGAGCCCGATTTTACTGAGTGGATTGGGGGACAGAGCCTAGTGTCAATGGACCTGTGGACTTTGAGGACTCACTCTTCCCTGCTCCTGCACAGAGCGGGCTGGCCTGTGTGTAGGGGACAAGATCACGGAGGTGAACGGGCTGAGTCTAGAGAGTACCACAATGGGCAGTGCTGTGAGGATCTTGACCAGCAGCAGCTGCCTGCACATGATGGTGCGGCGCATGGGCCGTGTGCCTGGCATCAAGTTCTCCAAGGAGAAAACCACATGGTGAGCAGTACCTGGCCTTGCCCAGACCCCTTGCCCCATGTCTCCCCTGCCCCTGTCCAGTGGTTCTGCTCTCCAATACCAAGCCATGCAACCCTCTGGACACCTTCCCATGGGGCCTTGTAAGGAGCTGATATGTGGCTCTGGGACTGGGGGGGCAGAGACAGTGGCTGAGTGGGTGCTTAGCATAGCCCAGGGTTTCATCTACTTAGCCTTGGATTTCATCCACAGCATCTAAAACAAAACAGAAAAGGGAAAAGGGCCTTGGCATGTTGTGGCTACTTAGTAATGACAGGTAGTGGGTAAGGGTTTGATGAATATTCCACTAAAGATTCTGGGCCAGGAGAAGCTCCCCTACCCCCCAAGGGGATCACCCTTTTCCCAGTCAGTTGCCAAGGCTTCTAGACTGGGCGCTCCTGGAGGAGCTGGGATCGGAGCATCTTGTACTGTGGCAGGGTGGATGTAGTGAACCGTCGGCTGGTGGTGGAGAAGTGCAGCTCAGGACCGTCAGACAGCAGCTCGGAGGACGGTGTGCGGCGCATTGTCCATCTCTATACAACCTCTGATGACTTCTGCCTAGGCTTCAACATCCGTGGGGGCAAGGAGTTTGGCCTGGGGATCTATGTGTCCAAGTGAGAGCTGGGGTAAAATGGAAGACCTGGGTACTGGGCTGGGGGCAGGGCTGGAAGTGGAGTTTGAGGATGTGGCAGGGCCAACTAATATGGAAATGAGGGCCCCTTTGGGATAGGGCCTGGTGAAAGGGTGTTGTCAACAGAATCTGGGCAAGGAACATAGGTGGGCACTCCCATATCAACTGAAGGGCGCCTGGGGAAGGGTGAGGCAGGTCAGAGTCTTATCAACCCGTCTATCCCCAGAGTGGACCATGGTGGGCTGGCTGAGGAGAATGGCATCAAAGTGGGAGACCAGGTCCTGGCAGCCAATGGTGTCAGGTTCGATGACATCAGCCACAGCCAGGCCGTGGAGGTGCTGAAGGGCCAAACTCACATAATGTTGACCATCAAGGTGGGCCAGACTGGGGAAGGAACTTCTCAGAACACCCTGCTCTACCCCCCTCCTCTCTCTGGCTTGTCACCCAGCTCCATCGGCCATTCCCTACCCCACCCTCATCTCTATTTGGCCATCTCTCTCACATCCATCTTCCCTTTTCTTTTTTTTTTCTTTTTTTTTGTTTTTTTGAGACAGGGTTTCTCTGTGTAACAGTCTGGCTGTCCTGGACTCACTTTGTAGACCAGGCTGGCCGTGAACTCACAGAGATCCGCCCGCCTCTGCCTCCTGAGTGCTGGGATCAAAGGCGTGCGCCACCACTGCCCAGCCATCTTCCCTTTTCTAATTATCTTGAGCATTCTTCCTAACTCCAGCTCTTCCCCAATTCACTTGTTAATGCTGTGCCTCTGTCACTCTGTCTCTCTGTCTCTGTCTCTCCATCTCTCTCTCTCTCCATCTCTGTGTCTTTCTCTCTCTCCGTCTCTTTCCCTGTCTCTCTCTGTGTCTTTCTGTCTCTTCCTGTGTCTGTCTCTCTGTCTCTGTGGTGTTTTTGTTTTTGGAGAATCTCACTATGTAGCCCAAGATAGGTTTTCCTGTGTAGCCATGGCTGACCTCAAACCCCAGATCCTCCTGCCTCAGGTTCATAAGCACTAGAATTGCAGGTATGAGCCACCCTGCTTGGCTTCTCAATTTTTAAAATTTATTTCTTTTACATATATGAGAGCTCTATCTGCATGTACCCCTACATGCCAGAAAAGGGCACCAGATCTCATTATAGCTGGTTATGAGCCACCATGTGGTTGCTGGGAAATGAACTCCAGACCTATGGAAGAAGGACACAGTGCTCTTGACCGCTGAGCCATCTCTCCAGCCCCAATTTTTTTTTTTTTTTTGAGTGCCTACAAAGCCAGGTGCTGGGGTGCACAGATATCAGGACAGACCGACAAGGTCTCTCTGCTCCTGGAGGACAGCAACCATCAGATTTGGACAAGTGTTGCCAGGAAATTAGCAGGACAGTGGGATACCTGAGGAAAGACCTTGTAAACAAGGCAAGAGGAGAGTTACGGAGGCAGTGACAGTCTGAGAAGGAAGTGAGCCACAAGGTGAAGGCAAAGGCCTGACCTACAAAGGAAAGAACCTGAGCCTGACCCAGTGGAGAGGAACAGAGCCGCAAAGTTTACTCCTGTTCCATCCAGTTCCTCCTGACTTCTTTCCTGTTCCTCCTATGCCCACCATGTCTTCTCTAGGAGACCGGCCGGTACCCTGCCTACAAAGAGATGGTTTCTGAGTACTGCTGGCTGGATAGATGTAAGTCTGGAGAGATGAAAGGGAAGAGCTAAGGCCCAAGGGTGAGGCTGGGCTTCCTGGGGGGTGGGGGAGGAAGAGAGAGGACCAGGATACCCCCAGGACCTTCCTACAGCCCAGAGATGCTTCTAACCTTCACTGAAGATTTCCAGATTCAATGAGAGGGTCTTCTAGGTTTCAAGTCCCAGTGGGTGAAGTCACAGACAAGTGACTTCCCAAGGCCTCCCTGATATAGATGGCAATCCAAGAAGCTGGCAGCTGTGACCTCTGCTGATACCTCAGGTTCCTCTTCCACCCCAACGCCCAAGCGAAGTCTGTGAGCATGGCAGGGCCCCAAGAGAAGGGAGCAGACTCCTGAGCTACCGTGCCTCCTCTTCCTTGCAGTGAGCAATGGGGTGTTGCAGCAGCTGTCACCGGCCTTGGAGAGCGGTTCTAGTGTCTCCTCCTATGCCTCCAGTGCTCCCTGCAGCTCAGGCTCACTGCCCTCTGACCGCATGTCTGTCTGCCTGGGGCCCGTGGAGCCCACCGGTCATGGCCCAGGCTGGGGGCGGGCAGACACAGCCATGCAGACTGAGCCGGATATAAGCAGCCGTGTGGAAACTTGGTGCAGTGTCCGGCCGACAGTCATCCTCAGGGACACAGCCATCCGCTCTGATGGTCCCTCTTCTACCCGACGCCTTGATTCTGGACTTTCAGAATCCCCCAAGACTGCTCTGCTGCTGGCCCTCAGCCGACCCAGGCCCCCCATCACACGATCCCAGAGCCACCTGACACTGTGGGGTACGTTTGGGGGCGGGGCATTCTCCCATAGGCCCTAGCCCAAAGCCTGCCTCACACTCCAAGAAGCAATCCCAAGTCTGCCTTTGTCCTAGGGCCTAGGCCAGGTCCAGTCCCAGAATACTCTCAGATCCTGCTGTAGGCTTCACTTCACTAAAACAGGCCTGGGCCCCAAACCCACCCTGGTCCCAGCCCCAAACTGGCTCTGGGCCCCAAACCAGCCCCAACTCTGGCAGTTCCAGGTTGAAATCCCTAATCTCTTTCTCCAGTCTGGGATGCCCAGGCCTGTTTAGTTGCAGATACACAGCAGAGGACTCCTTACATCCCTGGAGGTGTGTAGTAGGGGACAGGTGGAAGGCAGGAAGGATATCCCTTCCCAACCATTCCCACTCTGGGATGGCTGCAGATCCCTTCTGCCTCCTTTCGTCCCTCTACCCTTTCCTATCCCCCTGCTCCCTTCCCTTCTGCCCACCCTCCAGCCCCTCCGGGGGCTCCCTCATATCCACAGAGGAGAAGAAACAGCGGAAGAAGGAGAAGTCGGGATCACCTGGGGAGAAGGGGGCTTTGCAGCGCTCCAAGACGCTGATGAACCTCTTCTTCAAGGGAGGACGGCAGGGGCGGCCTGCAGGGGACAGGCGCGGGGAGGCATGGACACTGGACAGCAGAAGCCCCACCAAAGTCCGCCCTCGCCTGGACCTGGAGAAAGGTAGATGCTGGAATCCATCTGGCAGTTCCAGGTTGAAATCCTACCCTGCCTTGCCACTCACCCTCACAAGTAAAACAGAAAGATTAAAACCCCTCTTCTTTTTTCTTGTTCTTGTTCTTGTTCTTGTTCTTGTTCTTGTTCTTGTTGTTGTTGTTCTTCTTCTTCTTCTTCTTCTTCCTCTTCTTCCTCCTCCTCCTCTTCCTCCTCCTCCTCTTTTCTTTTTCATTTTGTTTTTTGAGACAGAGTTTGTCTGTGTAGCTCTGGCTCTTGTAGACCAGGTTGGCCCAGAACTCACAGAGATCCACCTGCCTGTGACTCCTGAGCATTGAGATTAAAGGCAGGAGCCACCGCTGCCCAGCTTAAAACCTATTTCTTTAGGCACATAGAGAATAAGCGAAATACAAGGCAGCACTTTATGTGACTCGTAGAAGGTGCTCTGAAAATGGGGTGGCCACTGTCATCCTGCCATCTTCCTATTTTTTTTTTTTTTTTCTAGAAAGGTAAAGTAACAGACTCAAGGCATTGGCAAAAAGCAATTGAGCTCAGTTTGGAGTCGTGCATTCTTGGCGCTGGTCGCAGTGGAAGTACCTTTGCTAGAGACCCTGATTTCACGTCCTCTATCCAGAGTTCCACAGGCCCAACACAGGAAAGCCACTTCTCCATCAGGGTTCAGATGGAAGGGCTCAGGTGGAGATACATGCACGAACACACACACACACACACAAACACACACACACACACACACACACACACACACACACACACAC
>CAJQZJ010000528.1:1301332-1356439 GCA_907164525.1 Lophiomys imhausi | reverse complement strand
ACACACACACACACACACACACACACACACACACACACACACCATTAGTCAATTAGTCATGATGATTGAACCTTAAGACCTCAAGCATGCTAGGCAAGCACTCTGCCACTGAGTTCCAGCCCCAGCCCCAGCCCCAGGTAGAGGTTTCCTAAGGACCTTCACAAGATGCCTGTCAGCCCTGTTGAGGCTCAGAGACCAGATCCAATGTGGATGAATTAAGGCTCACAATTGTATGGGATAGAAACTCAAGTCCATCTGGCTCTAAGGCATGACTCCAGGCTGAGCTACTGACTTTAGCTGGTCTGAGGGTTGGACAATACCAGCAGACATATCTCTCTCAAGTCTATGCCTCCACCTTAGAAGGCTTTGCCAGCTCGGAGGGGGGATGGCCACTGTTCTTAGCAACGCTGGGGACAGGGAGTTTTTGCCGTTGTTTGTTTGGGCTTTTTCTTTGTTTTATTTTATTTTTTTGTTTTTGAGATTTGGTCTCATTTTGTAGCCCAGGCTGGCCTCAGGCTCTCAGATATCTGCCTGTGTCTGCCTCCCACGGGATTAAAGGCCATGTGCCACCACACCTGGCCTACAGAGCCATTTTAAAACAGTTCCAGCTGAAGGGATCAGTTGGGGCTCTCACATCCTCCTGGGGTCATCTGTCATGCTGAGCAAACCTCTGTGATGTAAGAGAAACACAAGGCAGGAGCCATGCATGATAAACAGCTGATTTTGCTGCCCACCCTGGGCCACACCACGTGGCCAGCCAGAATGCATGGGCTGAGAATAGAGGGAGTCACTCAGGAGACAAGCAGGGTCCTGCTTCCAGAAGTGGGAGTGAACACTGGCTAAGTGGAAGCAAGCAGAGGATGAGAAGTTAGATGTGTCCAGAGGCCTCATGGTGATAGTCCCATAAAAGAGATATTTCTCCAAACTAGGGATGCACCAGTACCTTTTCTCACCCCTTTCTCATCTCCCAATTCCCAGGTTACTGTTTTCTCAGCATGGTTCTCAGCCTATCTCTCAAGCCAAGCCTCTTTCCTTCTAAGGCTCCTCTTTCCCCCTCTGTCTCTCGAAGGTAGGTACCACTAAGCTCTGTCCTTGGGGTTCATCATTCACTTCCAAATAAATCTCCACTAGCAGTGGTCATATTGCCTCCTCTTCTGATCCACAACCCTCACTGACTCCCCATTGCCGATGAATGAAGTCCCACGCTGGGTATTGTAGTAGGTGGCTTTTTATTTTAAATTATCCACTGTATTTATTTTACTGTTCTTAAACCTCTAACTCCCTTCCAACCCTTATTACTTCCAATACCCCAACACTAGGTGGGAAAGAAAGAGGGTTAGAGGGGAAAGGGCATAGGTCCCGTTGGGCTGCTTCCTGCTGATTAGGGTCATTGGGTTCTTTGGGGCCTAACAATCTTAGTCATTAGGGTATCCAGCAGTCCAGCAAACCAACAACAGCAAACACAGCAGCAAAACAAATCAGCAACAGCCTGGGGGAGCACCATCATGGTGTAGCCTCTTCCTCTCTTTCTCAGAGCTCCCCTGTTCTCTCTCTGAGCACTGGCATTTGTACCCTTC
Source organism: Lophiomys imhausi (assembly GCA_907164525.1). Classification (NCBI taxonomy): domain Eukaryota; kingdom Metazoa; phylum Chordata; class Mammalia; order Rodentia; family Muridae; genus Lophiomys; species Lophiomys imhausi. The sequence goes on along the minus strand of CAJQZJ010000528.1, from coordinate 1,354,862 downwards.
TCCAGAGTCTTCAGACTTGAACAGTTTTGCAGCTGGCTAAACCACTCCCCTGCTAGTGCATGAGACAATTATTGTTAACAGCTGTGGGCAAACTGAAGCAGCCCCATATCCCACACCACCCCTGGGATTATGACAAAAACACTCACCTAACATAACTGGGTTTTTTAAGAAACAAAAACTCTTACTATAAGGTATGACCTTGAAAGCCCTCAAGGGCTCTTGTCCTTACGCTGAATACTTCTTCTTCTTCTTCTTTTTTTTTTTTTTTTTTTTTGGTTTTTTGAGACAGGGTTTTTCTGTTTAACAGCTCTGGCTGTCCTGGACTTGCTTTGTATACCAGGCTGGCCTCGAACTCGCAAAGATCCACCTGCCTCTGCCTCCCAAGTGCTGGGATTAAAGGCATGAGCCACCACCTCCCGGCTCTCACTGAATACTTCTAACTGGAATTCTTGATCTAGCCGAACTGAACCTCTTTCTTCTTTTTTTTAAAATAATTTATTTTTTATTTCTTCAAGTTACATCTCAATCACAATCCCCTCCCTACTCTCCCCTCCAGTCCCACCCTTCCACCCTCCTCCCCCTCAACACTCCCATCCTCTTCCCTTCTTTTTTTTTTTTAAGTTTAAAGTATTTTTCCCCCCTTTCTTCTTTACAGCAGGGAGCGTGGGGCCTGTGCAGAAGTTTGTCACCTGGAGACTGAGACGCGGTAAATCCAGTATCCCAAGGTCCCCACAGTAAAGCAGCAGATGGGGATACAGCCTACAACCAGCTTAGCAGCTTTGGGATAAACTCACTTAGAGCTGAGCCTGTGGAGTCAGGCAGAGAACTTGGCTTACTAGAAAGGATGGGGGGCAGAGAAGAGGGCTTGTGGTGGGATCCCCAAAGGGATTTGGGGGTGAGGGAGCCCATCTGTACTCCAATGTGGACACAGACTAGTATGACAGTAAATGAGGACTAGAGTTGGCTCTCCATTGATGGCACTTCATTAGGGAAGACCGTGTTGGGGCATAGGGGCACAGTGGGATTCTGTCCTGCCTCACTCTCTCAGCTGGCTTCTTTGGAGTCTCACCCCTGCCAAGAGAAACTCTACCTTACCCTACCAGCTCTCCTCATCTACATCATACCTTCTTGCCCCTGCCCTACAGACTGGGAGAGGGGCCAGGCCCTGCTCTCAACCAGGTCTGGAAGCCCCTCTGGCCAGGTGCCCAATGTGGACGAGCAGGTGCAGGCCTGGGAAAGCCGACGCCTCCTCATTCAGGACCTGGCCCGGCGGCTGCTGACAGACGATGAGGTACTAGCTGTCACTCGCCACTGCTCCCGGGTAAGTCTCTATCCAAGGCCTGGTCCCTCATTTCAGGCTACTGTCCACTGATCAGTACCTGGGCTTGTTGCTGGGAGGCCAATGGTCAGTAAGCTTCCAGGCAGGAAGGAGAGATAGACAATAACTGGAATCTAAATCTCCCTAGCGACCAGTCTGTGAGGGACAAATGTGGGTAACCCAGGCGATTTGGGAAGGCCTCTCAGAGGAGGTGACATTTAAGTTGAGGAGGAGAGGAAGACAGGTGATTAACAGGAGGGGGAATCCTGTAGGCAACTGATTGCCCCCTCCCTTGCCCCTAGTCTTGTCTCTCACCTCTCCTGTTCCTGGGACAGCCAGTGGGTGTGGCCTTGTGCCAAGAGCCTGTTCCTGTTTCCCAAGTAGGTTTTCCTTTGCTGCCATCTCAGCCTTCCCCCAAGACCCACACTATTCTCTTTCCTTTCTCTTCAACCAGTACCAGAGGGAGTCAGTTTTGGAACCTAAGTGTTGGGGATGCTGCAGGGCACTGCTCATCCCTCCAGGACAACTAACTGTAAAGTCCTTTGCTGTCATTCTGTCTCAGAGACCCCAAAGGTCCTGTGGTGGGTTCCCACGGGGAGCATGCATCAGTGACACGGTGGGCCAGCTGAGCAGTTTCAGAAAGCCACTTGTTCCTCCATCTTCACCTGGTTTATGGTGGGGCTCTACCTGTATCGTTGTGCTGTGTACACTGGCATGTCTCTGGGGTAACTAGTTTGTGTTGACATGCCTACATGCGTTTATATGTGCACACACATAGTGGTTTCGCTCAAAGCCTAAGATGGGGTCATTTACGCATTGCCTTTTCCAAGGTCTGGTTTACAACGGAAATGCAAATGGAGATTTCTGTCAAGGGCTCTAGGCTAAAACCCCTGTCACTCTCAGTTCTGAACATTAAGTGGGCTGTATTGTTTAGCTCTGGTGAGCCTGCAACTCTGAGCTTGGCCACTGAGAGGAGCTCTGTGTCTGTATCTTTGGCCAGCACCTTTCCCACAACCCTCCATTGCCCAGGCCTCTTCAAACCAGGACTTCATTCATTCCTGGCTTTATTTACCCTGTAGACTCTACCTACCGTCTACCTAGTCTATCTAGTGCTCCCACCCTAAACCTTCTGAAATGGAGCCTGAGAAATAGGCCAAGTTCCCTAGTGATTATGACGTGTTACCCTGAACCCCAGGCTTCCTCTCCCTCCATTGAGCCATCCTTCCACCTCTGCCAGGCAGGAATTTCAAATTACCTCTTTTACTAATTTGCACTTCCCTTATGAGGCAGAATAGAGTATACATTTTTCTCGTTTCTCCCAAGTTCTGGGACTTCCTGAATGTGACACCTTAATCTGCCTACCCCAGCTTTCCTGGCATCTTCCAGGGCCACCACAGAGCTGATATAAATTATGAGCTGCATAGCTTTAGTGGGGCTAGTCACATAGGAAGGTCTTCATGGGCCCTATAGGAGGGTCTTCATGGGCCCTTCACACCACATTAAACCTTTGTTTCCTCCCTATTCTGCATGCCCTTGGAACATTTTCCTCTACAACTTCCACACTGATCCTTGCATCCACTCTGGAAGAGTTGGTGGGTGCTCTGTTTCTGATCCAAACCAGTTCTGATCCTTTGTCGTTCTCTGAAATCCACATTGCCCCATTGCAGTGGTTGACAGTTTACATATGAGCTATATGAGGCTCATCTGTCCCTATCCCCAACAGAGTCCCCAAAGCTCAGGGAGAGGGTCTTTTTATCACTGTGCCTCTCTTCCCACCCGGCGTCCTAACAGCAGATGCTGAATTTGGGTTGTTGACTTGAGGGACGTGCACACATATGGCAGTGCATTGTTGATGTGAGTCCCTGTAATCATGTGTATAGTTTAGGGACACATACACACACTTTTTTATTTATCCCTAAATATTTATTGGTGACTCACTGTGACAGCCAGAGTGCCAGCCATTTCTGTGTCTACGCCCATACGAGGAAACTATAGGTCTCTCTGAAGCTGTCTCCCTTTCACCACCAGGGGGCGGTGTGAAGTCCAAGTAACTCAGCTCCCTGCATTCAGTTCTCTAGAATCCATCGGGTGTGGCATCGGGCTGGTGGCATCCAGGCAGTGCCAGGCAGAAGGGTACCGACTAGAGAGGCTGTGGAGCCACCCGTTCCCCAGGGTCACCAATCTAGCCCTGAATAGAGAGGGTGGGGACAGCCAGAACCCCAGCCCAGTGTTGAGCTCCCATTCCTTCCTTCTGCATGGGCAGGGAGGACTGGGGGGGAGAGTCCAGTCCCTGTTCTTTGTTTCCCTGCATCAGAGCAAGCAAGAGCTAGATGTCCTTGGTTCCAGCCTTTCCTTGTATTTCCTTAGCTTGTGGTTTTGAGCAAATTCTCCCTGAGCCTCAGTTCCTCGTGTGTAAAACAGGAGTCATCTCAGAGTGGCTGCTAAGTAAGAGACTGCATTTAAAGGCTTAGAAAATTGTCTGTCTAGATGCCATTATTGCTGTTGCTATTTGTTGCAGACCTGCTGATCACCACAGGCAACCACAAGGTCATTTGACATACCAACTTGTGCACCTTGGATAGGGGACTCTATCTTAGAGTGAGAATGGCTGGATGGCTCCAGGATCCGTGTGTGCCTTGGTGTTTCCCCACACCCAGCTCTAGAGTTGCTGCTGCTGTCTGATCTGTGGTATCTCTCTCTATATGCAGTACGTCCATGACGGTGGCGTGGAGGACCTGGTGCGCCCTCTGCTGGCCATCCTGGACAGGCCAGAGAAACTGCTGCTGCTGAGGGACATCAGGTGGGAGGGGCTTGAGGGAGGGGGGAGGGGCAAGAAGCCCCAGAGACCCTGGGGCTGAAGTTCCTCTATGTCTGCACCTCTAAAACCAAGCCCTGCTTATCCCACATCCCTGCCCCCCTCCAGGAGTGTGGTGGCCCCCACAGACCTCGGCCGCTTTGACAGCATGGTCATGCCTATGGAGCTGGAGGCTTTTGAGGCTCTCAAGAGCAGGGCAGGTCAGCAGCTGGGGCAGGACTTCTGGCTCCTGAGCTCTAGTCAGGAGTGGAGGGTGGCTTAGGCTGCTGAGTTCATTGGCAGGCTTATCTGGGAGCCTGGCAGGGGTGTCTGGCCTCTGACCTGCTCCCTTCTCCAACCAGTGCGACCTTCTGCTTTGAGACCTACCAGGCAAGACACGCCACCCAAGCGTCACCTGGTCACCCCTGTGCCTGGTCAGTCAGAGTCCCATAACCTGGGGAAAGGGGACAACCCTGGGGACATTGGAACAGGGAGAACTGGCCTTCCATCCTTGCCTCCGAGCAGGGTCACTGTAATCAGGAAGGAAAGCCCTGTCCTCCAGGCCATTGTTATCCATCCACTCATACCTGTGTGGGATATTTTAAAATCTGGCCTCGGCCTGGGCTTGGTGGTGCACACCTTTAATCCCAGCACTCGGGAGGCAGAGGCAGGTGGATCTCTGCGAGTTAAAGGCCAGGCTGGTCTACAAAGTGAGTCTAGGACAGCCAAGGATACACAGAGAAACTCTGTCTCGAAAAAAAAAAAAAAAACAAAAACAAAAACAAAGAGAGAAACCAAAACAAAAAACAAACAAATCTGGCTCTACCAAAGTAGAACTGTATTACAACACAAAGTACTTGGATACTATAAATAACAGGTCACGTTTGTCCACCTGACCCAGTTTCCCTTTACCATGGGCACTTTACAATGGACCTGAGCAAATCCAGGCCTGTATGTACACACTCGAGCATCCTACACACAACAGTAGGAACCACAGTCTGGAAAGATACTGGGACTGAAGGTCTGGAAGAGCAAGTTAAGTTAGCCTTAATAACCCTGTTCTGCAGACAGCCGGGGAGGCTTCTACTTGCTGCCAGTGAACAGCTCAGAGGATGATGATGGAGAGATAAGGGAGAGGCTTGGGGGACTCAAGGTCTCCCTCAGTGCCTCTGCCCCTTGCCACCAATATAAAGGGGTCCCCCCTCTACAAGATGTGCCAGTTGATGCCTTCTCTACTCACCGAAGCACATGTACACCTCCTCCCCAGCCACCCCCTGTGGCTTCCCGGCCTCCCAGGCCTAACTGGCTCCTGACAGAACCCCCCAAGCAGAGAGGACACTCAGCAGAACCAGAGCCAGACCCCAGCCCAAAGCCACAGTCACAGCCACAGTCGAGGTCGAGGCAAGTCCCCCGGGCGCAGGCGGTCCCCTTCCCCAGCCTCCATCACCACCACCGCCGCCGCTGCCGCAGCCAACGGACGTTACCACAGGCCTCGAAAGGCAAGGCCATTGCTTCCACGACCTCTGGACAGGGAGGTGGCCAAGGTGGGAGCCAGACAAGGGCCCTTGGAGAATGGAATTGGCGGGATGGCTGAGGAAGCCACCAGGAATGCCTCCGATGGAGAGCTGAGGACAGTCACACTATCCAAGATGAAGCAGTCTTTGGGTGAGTACACGTAGTACTGGTTAAACACGGTGGACTCCTGGGTTTGAGGGAGGTTGGTGGGCCAGGAAAGGAATCTGAGTGCTAAAGTGTAGAGCTGGACAATCTGTCTGGAGGTTGAGGCTTGAGACAGAAGCCAGAAGTGGGAAGAAGGGCTGGATTTGGATCTTCTCCAGGCATCAGCATTTCTGGGGGCATTGAGTCCAAGGTGCAGCCAATGGTGAAGATAGAGAAGATCTTCCCAGGAGGTGCTGCGTTCCTCTGTGGGGCACTGCAGGTGGGTGGAGCACCAACCCTCCCTAGGACCATGGCTGAAGTACAGCAGGGTTCAGGACTATTCCACACTTCCAGCCAGGCATGTTCAGACCAGGTGCTAGGAGGTGGCTTGGGGGTACAGGGGTCAGCCCAGTAGGATGGGCAGGCCTAGAGAAGAATCTGTCCCCTCATGCTAGCCTGGGCCTGAGAATGGCCCATCTTGTTCCACCTCAAGTCCCAAGGGACAAAGGGCCATTGTCTGTGCCCCACCCTGCCCCCAACAGCTCCAGGCACAAAAGTCTTATTGTCCATTCCCAACACCCAGATGGGTAGGAGTGTCCTAGCTAGTGGAGGTGAAAGGCCACTGCCTTCAGGTTGGGTGGTGGGTGGGAATGACGTAAGGGAGGGCTGACTGTTTCATCTCCGTGCCAGGCTGGCTTTGAGCTGGTGGCAGTGGATGGAGAAAGCCTGGAGCAGGTAACCCACCAGCGAGCTGTGGACACCATCCGCAAGGCCTATCGTAACAAGGCTCGGGAGCCCATGGAACTTGTGGTCAGGGTCCCTGGACCAGGCCTGCTGCCCTTATCCTCTGGCATAGCGGTTAAGGGCCAGGGCCTTCCTGCTGACAATTCCTCTGCTCATGGACCCATTGATACCCCAATTTCCACCCAGCTACCTCCCACCAAAGCTAGGCAACTACACCATGTTCTCAACTCAGTTCTTCAGGCTCCTCAAAGTACCCCTAAATTCTCCCCTGTTAAGGATTCCCATGACCCTTCCCATTGACTTCAAGTCCTACTGCTGCCTTCAGGTTTCACACACTCAGGCACCTCTGCCTGAGTGCTGAGAATACCATATTGGTGGTTCTGGTCCACCCCGGTCTGTCAAAAAGGCTCTGGCCTTTCAAGACAAGCTGGCTGTCCAAGGACAAGGAGCTAGTGGGCAATCTGTGTCATTTGCATTCCCTAACCCTGGACTTCTTCCCAGTGAGGGACAAAGAAACTCAAGTCTGGAGCCTGTAACTGGTGTGAAGATTTTCATGATGCCCCCGGCTCTCCACACTCTGAGGTGTTTAAACTCAAGGAGTGCTCAGTGCAAAGGACAGGAAAGAAGGCTTTTCTAATTACTCAAACCTTATTATTAAGACTCATGTTGTGGTCCACTAGGACCTAGGATTCTACTGGATTAGCCCTCCATCACCCTAAGAACTTCATGACGGTGGTGGCGCACACCTTTAATCCCAGCACTTGGAAGGCAGAGGCAGGTGGATCTTTGAGTTCGAGGCCAGCCTGGTCTACAAAGTGAGTCCAGGACAGCCAGGGCTGTTACACAAACTCAAGGAGTGCTCAGTGCAAAGGACAGGAAAGAAGGCTTTTCTAATTACTCAAACCTTATTATTAAGACTCATGTTGTGGTCCACTAGGACCTAGGATTCTACTGGATTAGCCCTCCATCACCCTAAGAACTTCATGACGGTGGTGGCGCACACCTTTAATCCCAGCACTTGGAAGGCAGAGGCAGGTGGATCTTTGAGTTCGAGGCCAGCCTGGTCTACAAAGTGAGTCCAGGACAGCTAGGGCTGTTACACAGAGAAACCCTGTCTCAAAAAAAAAAAAAAAGAACTTCACGAGAGGCAGGTAAACAGCCAGCAGAGGAGACGGAGGTCAAATAAATTCCCCTGTTGTTCTTTATCCATCATACTTTTTTTTAAAAACAAAAAAAAAATTTTTTTAATCTTTTTCTTTGGGTTTGTACAAGAAATTTACACTGTGAGAAATATACAAGTGAAAATGAGGCCGTCAACCTGGAATTGGGAAGGGCCGCTTGGTCACAAACACAAACAAGACATTCTTCCTTTGGTCTGACTTCAACCCCCTTAGCCCAGAAGAGGCTTGCAGAGCTGGGACATGGGGATCAGATCCCATGCCTAGCCCCGTCCCTTCATGTGGGCATGTTGAGGGCAGGCACATCTGGAGCAGCTGGTGCCATCTGGCTTTCTCTGGCTTCAGGCAGGTAGAATATGGAGATGGGTAGCCCCTTTTTCTTCCCAGCTGGCATGGGCTAGCAAACATCTGGGCGGGAGATGGTTGAGTAGGTAGGAGCCTCTGGGTGACAGTGAAATGGACCTTCAAGGGGTCTGATCTTGTTCCTCCAAGTCACAGGGCCACCTGGGTGCTTGGCAGAGAGGCCTTTTGGCTCTGAGACCTGGGAGTGCTCAGTGGATCCTGGGACCCAGGTGGTCCTGTGACTTGTACCCCTTTGTAAGGCCCTAGATTTCGGTGGCAGTGATCTCTTCCAGACAAATGCAAGGGGCTGGCTCAGCCAGGCCCAAGTCAGCCAGCTCACGGGCCTCCAGCTCCAGGCTCAGCTGATGCAGCTCCTGTTCCAGCTGCCGGTTTCGCCGGTACATCTGGACGTAGTTGTGCTGTAGCTGCTTCTGGTAGCGGATCACCTGCTCCTTCTCCGCCTGCCAGGCCAGCCGCTCCCCCTCAAAGCTGTCCCTCTGTTCATCCCCTCGCCGCTGCTCCCGCTGCAGCTCTTGGCGCAGCCGCTCCACCTGAGCCCGCAGGCTCCCCCCTGCCCCAGCTGCTGCCCGCTGCACCTTAGCCTCGTCACTCTCTGCCAGGAGGAACGGGTCGGCGGTGGTAGGGGGCACAGGGAGCTCCCGGAGTCCCGCCGCTTCAGCATCCAAGTGCCCAGCCTTCTCCCGGAGCCGGTCGGCCTCCTGGCGGTACCGCTGTAGCTCCTGGGTGCAAGCCTCCAGCTCCAGCTCCCGGGCTCCGGCTGCCTCCTGCAGGCCCCTGGCTCGGCCCTCGCTGACCCGCAAGGCAGCCCGGGCCTCTCGCAGGGCTACCCGCAGCGCTACCAGCTCGCTGCCCTTCTGTACCAGCTCTGCCTGAGATTCCTTCAGTTGCTGCTTCAGCAGGGAGATCTCGCCTGATTTCTGGCACACCTGTGGGTGAGAAGCAGCAAGGAAGGAAGGCGAGGCCTCTCTAGGTGTTGGGCACCGGGCACCGCACTAGGCATTCAAGGAGAAGCTGTCTCGGTATTTTACACGTGAAGCACAGCGGGAGGCGAGTCTAGTGACACAGCCACGATTACACTTCTAGGAAGAGGCAGAAGAACATAGACCCAGATCTTTTCCCTTCAATGTGGTACCCTTTTTTTTGGGGGGGGGGGTTTCGAGACAGGGTTTCTCTGTGTAACAGCCCTGGCTGTCCTGGACTCACTTTGTAGACCAGGCTGGCCTCGAACTCACAGAGATCCACCTGCCTCTGCCTCCCAAGTGCTGGGATTAAAGGCGTGCGCCACCACGCCCGGCTAATGTGGTACCCTTATACCAAATATTGTATGAGCACTGCCTAGGCCCGGAAATGGTGGCAGGCGCCGGGAGAGTGAAGTGGGGCGGTTTTGGACAATGCCCGTATGTCCAGGTGAAAGGCATCATGGGTAAGCTGCAGGCCCCAAAAACAAATTGCCTGAGTTCATATCTCAGCCCAGCCACTCACTACTACTAGTTTAATTCTAGGCTCTAGGTCAAGTTTCCTCCTTCCGGAAATGGATGTATTAACAGTACTTACTTAATAGAGAAGGAAATGCCACTAGCTATGTGGGTACCACCAGATCAGAACAGTGAAACTCAACCCAGAGGCACAAGGAAACCCCCAACCCCGAAAGTTGAGGAAGGACAGACCCTCTAGGGTAGCTACCCTGGGCACCCTCTGCAGAGTGTGTGACCCCCTCCAGCCTGCCCAGTGCCTATCCTGTGTACCCCCCATCTGGTCCCCTCCAGCCTGCCCAGTCAGTGCCTATCCTGCGTACCCCCCATCTGGTCCCCTCCAGCCTGCCCAGTGCCTATCCTGCATACCTCCCATTTGGTCTCCTCCAGCCGCGGCCCAAGTTCCCGCTGCTCCCGTTCAAATGCAGCACAGCGGCGTTCCAACTGCTCTCGCTCCTGTAGCAGCTGGGCAAAGTCGTCCTGCAACTGGCGCTTCTCCTGCTGCAGCTGGAACACCTGCAGTTGAAGCAGCTGCTGGGCCCGTTGGACACGCTGTGTGGCTTGCTGTGCCTGGGCTGCACAGTCCTCCCTCTCTCGTGGCCAGTGCCGCTGCCGCGCCCCAAATGCCTAGGAAAAGGAGGCAGGCTGGAAATGTTCAGGGTCCCCCACATCCTGAGCTCTAGCCTCTCCTGCTTGGGTGACTCCCTTGCCTAGACTCAAGAGCCCATGAATCCAGTAAACTGTAACGGCAAAAGCAAGCACTTCTATGGCATTTCCTAGGTGTCAGGCATTAGCATTATTCTTAGCACTTTATACCTCCTGCTTATTTGATCCTCATAAACCCCTCTAGGGAGTCAAAGCAATCCCCATTTAGACAGGGAAACAGGCTTGAAGTAAAAAAACTTAGATCACGTCTAATACGCCCTACGAGCCAGTGCTGGATCCAATTCACATACCTTGCCTCCTTACTGTGTGAAAGTCAAGCTGAAAAACCTTTTGGGGGTGTCATACCCTCAGTCTTTACCCTCTCCCGCCCCAAAAGCAATGTTCCATGCGTCGTCGTTCCTAGGCCTCCGGATATTCAGTCACACCATCCCAGGACCGCCTCTGGCCGCACCTGACACACTGTGGTCTCATTCTCATCCACACTGTCCCGCAGCTGCTGCAGCTCTGCCTCTCGGTCTCGAAGCTTCCCTTCCAGGACACAGTGTAGCAAGGCCTCATCCGAAGGGGGCGGAGGGGGCGGAGGGGGCAGAGGGGGCGGAGAGCGGTCTCCACCTGAACTGCTGCCAGGGGAGGCCCGGGCACCACTGCCCAAGAGCCCCCCAGCTACACGACCCCCCAAGGAACCTGTGCTTTTACTGGAGGAGGACCGGCCACTGTCCGAATGGGAGGGTCCAGTAGGGACCCCTCGGGCCGGACCAGGCAGTGCCCCCCGGCCAGGGCCGTGGGAGGGCAGGTGCCCACCTGGGGAGTTGGTGGTCGGCTCAGCCCCTCCAGTGCTGTAGGTGGGCAAGCTGGACAAAGAATTTCGGCCAGAGTCTGACAGTGTTCCCGACGGGCAGCCACTGGCCCAACCACTCAGTGCCAAGGGTTTGTCAGCAGCAGAGGAGGAAGAGGAAGAGGAGGAGGAGGAGGAGGCTGGGCCCCCAAACAGCTGTGTCAGGCTCCCCTGGCTCCCAGATAGCCCAGCAGCTCGAGTACCCAGGAAGCCAGGTAGGGATGGTGCCCCCCGATGTTTGGGTAGCACCGGCTTGAAGGCTGTTGGCCGGATCAGGATTTTCTCCATATTCTGAAATGAGGCACCACATGACATATGAGGATGATCTGCCTGAGCCCTTCCCTTTTTTCCTTTTTTTTTTTTAATTTTTAATTTTAATTTTTGTTGTTGTTTTGAGACAGAATTTTACTCTACCGGCCTGAGCTCACTATCCCCAGGTTAGCCTTGAACACAGCAAGGATTCTGTCTTTTAAGAAGTGGGATTACAGGTGTGAGATACCAAGCCCAGCTTGCTTGCTTGATCTTTCAAAACAGCAAACATTTTGTGTGTGTCTCTGTGGGCATGTGTGTGTTGTGTGTGCGTTTGCACACACTGGTGTGTGAAGGCCAGATGTTAAAGTCAGGTGCCTTCCTCAATTGCTTTCTATCTAATTTTTGATACAGTCTCTGACTGAACCGAGAGCTCCCCAGTTCAGCTAGTCTGACTGGCCAGCAAGCCCCAGGGATCAGCCTGTCTCTGCCCCACAGGTGATGGGGATTTGAACTCAGGTCCTTATGCTTGTGCGGCAAGCATCTTACCATTTAGTCATCTATCTCCTCAAGCCCCAAACCTTGATCTTTCAAAACGCTGTCATGCTACCACCCACCTTCCCATACAGGGTCCTCAACGCCTATAAATTAAAAGCAATTGCTTCAATGGCAGCAGGCCTCCTAAATGTCCACTTATGTTAATAATTCAAAATGCTCATTTTTAATCATTACATTAGCCACACAAGCAAAATATTATCCTCTTCTCATATTAAAAATGAGGAAAAGGCAGATCTTTGTGAGTTTGAGGCCAGCCTGGTCTACAAAGTGAGTCCAGCCAGGGCTACACAGAAAAACTCTGTCTCAACGCCCCCTCCCCCCAAAAAAAAGAGGAAGTGGAGGCCCAGGAAGGTTAAAGGCTTTGCCCAAAGCCACAGTCACATCTGTGTAATATTAACTGAAGCAACTAGGCCTGGATGTGGTGGTGAGCACCCTTAATCCCAGCAAGCAGATCTCTAAATTCAAGGCCAGCCTGGTTTACATAGTGAGTTCTAGGACAGCCAGGGCTATGTAAAGAAACCCTGTCTCACAAAACCAAAAAATAAAAAATAATTGAAGCAACTACTACTACTGTTCATTTGAGGGTGTTGGGTACTATGCTAAGTATTAATTCTAACAGGAATCTCTAACCTTAACTATAAAGACACAGAAAATGAGCCAGGCGGAACACACCTTTAATCCCAGCACCTGGGAAATGGAGGTAGCTGGATTTCTAAATTCAAGGCCAGCCTGGTCTACAGAGTGAATTACTTATAGGATAGCCAAGGCTACAGAGAGATCCTGCCTTGAAAAACCAAACAAATAAAGACAGAAAATGGGGCTTAGATTATTTCCTGAGCCAGGATGAGAGTTGAGACAGAAGGCACATTCTTTGGTCTATATATGCTTCCAATTCTACATTCCCTAAGGGTCCTAACTCCACCCAGATCCCCCCCAAAGAGGCTGCCTTTTACCTTCTCCAGCTTTCCAGAGACAGGGATTAGCTTTGGTGGAGGCCCGCGGAGGTGGGCATTGTGTGCCCGCTGCTCTCGGGGATCTTCAACCTCGCTGCTTGGGCTGGGAGGTGACTCTGTCCGGAAGTCCTCATTGACATAGGTAAAGCTGGTGCCTGGGACAGCCTTCCTGGGTGGCACAGCTGGGCAGAGTGGTTCCTGTGCCTCGTAACCACCCCGTAGCAGCCCATCCTGCTGGCGGAAGAAGGTGGGCCCAGGGACACCATGGTGGCGTGGAGGAGCAGGTCCCCCAGGACAGGGCCGGCCTGAGATAAGACTGCTCACGCTACCCATTGCTGGAGCTTGTGGGCCAGTGGCTGTCTCACGTGCGGGGTCCAGTGGCAGCGGCAGAGTGTGCACAATGGCCATGGTGGCAGAGGCTCAGGCCTGGCCAGGGGCCTTCAGGGCAACCTGTGAGCAGGGCATTGGTGTCAGAGTCCCTGCACCTTGAGTACAGGCCTTCTCCTGAGCCCCTCCCTGCAGGCAGAACACTCCCCAAATAGTAATATGGCTTCCCCTCCAAGCATTGGCATGAACCTTAATTTAATTCCCTGTGGGCCGCAGATCACTACCCAACTCTAGTCTGGACAAGACCAAGGAATAACTCAACCAAACAGAGACGATGAAGGAATGGGAGAGCCAGTCTTAAGCTCAAATCTGCCACCCCTTTAAAGGCCAAGACTCGATTAGGCAGAGATCCCTAACTACTAGCTCCCAGTACAGGTTCCTACTGTCCTGGGACAGTTGGCCTCATTACTGGGCTGTCTGGGCAGAGGACACAATCAGGGATGCAATCAACATCTCAGATGGTAATTAGGGAACAAAGAGCCAAAGCCAAGCAGTGTCCAGCCTCCTCCTACTGCCAGGCCTCAGTTTCTCCCAGACGCAAAGGCGGCGAGGGTGGAGCTGGCCAAACAGGAAACCTTACTGGTCTTAGGAATCCACATGTGCCCTCTGGGGTCTCCAACCTCCCACAGGTTGAGGCCGGCTGTGCTTGTTTCTATGACAACTCCTAGTTTCTGCCATCCACTCAGGACTACGGGAGCCTACACAGGCCCTGTCCCACTGTCAACCTTTACAAACCTTCCTGGTTTAGTTGATCTTCAGAATAACCCCTATGGGATTTGAGCAGAAGCCCATTACCACCTTTGGAAGAATCTCAAGTAAGATGGCTCCACCTCCCCTGGTCTTGCTCCTTCCTGGAAAGGACAGTAAGACTGTACCCGGAACTCCCTCCCAGTCCCAGGGCTGCTGATGACCAAGACTTCGGCATCTGCTGAAGTCATCATGTGGAGCAAGGGCCAAGTGGACAGAGGATTCCATAAGAAGAGTGTACATGTACAGGGTAAAAATGGACAGTAGTTGTGAAAATATGCAGCGTGAGGAGATCTGGATTTAGACAGACGTGGTGGGGAGACACACCCATGAAGCAAACAGGGTTGTGCTATCGAACACAGGCAAGCATCAAACTCACTGATCCTCCTGCCTCAGCTTTTCAGAGTGCTGGGATTCTAGCCTTGTGACACCATATCCATGTGTGAATTCTCTCTCTCTCTCTCACCAAATCAGGGTTTCTCTGTGTAGCCTTGGCTGTCCTGAACTCGCTCTCTAGACCTTGAACTCAGAGATCCACCTGCCTCTGCTTCCCAAGTAGTGGAATTAAAGGTGTGAGCCACCACCATCTGTGTTTTGTGTGAATTCTTATGTTTTATAAGAGTATGTATTTTGTAACTTAGAAAGTACACAAAAGTTATCAATGTGTATGTAACAAGTGAATTTGTGGGCTCTGAATGTCACTATATGACAAAAAATATCTGGATAGATATACCAATTTGTCTACATATATGCTAGTTTTTGTGCAAATATCACCAAACTTGGGGTCACTGTCTATGTCCCAAGTCAGTTTCAGTCACCCATCCTCAATAAGCTGTTTTCTTCTCTCAGCCTGAAATTCCTACAGAAATCCTCATTTCGAGGTCCATTTCAAGCCTCTCATAGACAGAGAGGCACATATCTCTAAAGCACATCCTCATTTCTGCCAGGACAGTTACACAAAGTCCTATGTGTGTATCTTACACAAGGGTGTGAACAGGAAGGTGTGTGAAGGCACACTTGGAGTAATCTGTATGACTGAGCATTTCTGATGGGTGGGTTGGGACCTGGGTGACATTCAAGACCACCCTGGGGGAAGGGGAGCCCCTCCCTAGAAACTTTTTTTTTTTGACTGAAAGAGTTCAAAGAGAGGTGAGCTCACAATAACAGCTCAAATCTGACCCCCTTGCCCCACCTGGTCTTTCTATATTGTTCTTCATTAAGTGCCCCCAAGTGTTAGGACAGCCAGTCCAGCCTTTGGGAGGAGCTGCTGGGAGCTACAGTAGTAAGTGAATGGGTTTGAGAAGCAACCATATACTTCTCTGTAGGGCTAGGAGCTGAGATTGCCCCCACAAAGTCCAGCCCAGGGATAGAGATCGAGCCACAGTACGGAGGGAAGAGTGGGAAAGGGCTGGCATTACTGTCCATACTTCCCCACTTCAGGGGACACAGAAAGCGAGACCCAGAAGGAAAGGCAAAGGCCGCTGTAGACAACTCAGAGAGACGGAGACAAGAAATCAAGAGACAAAGAGGCCAAGAGGCTGAGACACGAGGAGCTTAGAGACAAACCCACAAGTTAGGGTCGCTGAAGCTACGCAGGAAAGGGCCCCTAAAGTCAGAGGACCGGAAAGCTGGGTTCTCAGGGCCAGGCGTCTGGAAAGCCAGGCCTACCCAGCCCGGCTCCCGCTCTTGAGGCCCAAGAGAGAAGGAGGGGCAAGCGGCTCCATTTTGAGAAATGCGTTTGTGGTTGTGGGAAAAAGAAATTCCTGGTTCTCCCCAGCACTCCCTGACCTAACACTATGGCACACAGACCCCTATGGCACCCCTATCCCCGCAGTGGGCTGGGGTTCTGGAGTCTGGGTCAGCGCCAGGTTCTGAGATGAGTCTGGCCCACGTCCCAACTCTGTGACCTCAGGGCTGGGGGTTGGAGAGTTGGGGAAAGTCCCCCCAACACACACACAAACTCCAAAGACTAGTCAAGCGGGATCCAGTCTGGGATCACGAGTTCCCATTCCCAGACTAAAAGCCCGGAGTCCCCGGCCCACCCACAACAGCCCGCTCTTCCATAAACTGGGGGTGGTGGGGGGCGTCTGTGGAATGCCACCTCCCCACCGGACCGCATTGCTTAGAAGTTGGGGCACCCTGAGCCCTGGACCCCTCACCTCCGCCGCGCTGCTCCATGCTCAGCCCCGGGCCGCCCCAGCACTCCACCAGCGCGCCGCCCGCTCCAGCCCGAGCGCGGCCACTCGGAGCTGCTCGGCCCGGCCCCGCCTCCGCCTCCGCCTAGCCGGCGCCCCCCCGGCCCTGGCTAGCCCCCGCCTGGCCCGAGTGGGCGGTGCGCGCGCGGAACGGGGGAGGGGTCCGAGGGGCGTCCCCGCCCCGGAGCGCGGACACGCGCAGGCGACCCACGTCACGCGTGCCCGCCAGGGAGCAAGCAGGGGCTGCACGGCGGCGCCCAGGATCCCTCCCATAGGTCCGTCCCGCGATGACTGTGTGGGTGTCGAGAGGCTCGGTCAGCTCAAGACCCGTCGAGCAGGTCATCGTCTATCCCAACCCGGGCCCAAGGGCCGGCGGCAGCTGGTCATTGTTCCAGCACAAAGAGCCAAGGCGCGGCGCCCGCCCCTCCCCCTCCGCTTCTCTAGGAGAAGCTTCCCTGCCCAGTCTCCAGCTTCCCGGTCCAAGGGGAGGCCGAGGGTCAGTCGTCCCTCTCCGGTTGCCGGGCTCCTGGGCACAAGTTGAGGGACTGGCTCGGTCGCCGTCTGTCCCACCCCCAAGCAGGCTGGAGGTCACACGCTAGGATTTTTCAGAAGCGGCGCCACCTGGCGGTCCCTTTCAGCAACATGTCAGTCGCACCCTACACCCCCAAAGCCCCCCTCCAATCCCACTCCCTTTCCAGCGCAGCGCCCTCGGGCCTCAGGCCCAGGCTCGTCTCTGGCAGGGCTCCAGGCTTCCCAGCCTAACCTCAGGGTCATTTGCTATGAGAAAGGTCGCTGCTCAGTGTGTGTGGGGGGGAACCTGGCTCCCAACAATCGCAAGAATGAACATTCAAACCTACACTGGCTCGGCAGCAGACATCCCAGTGTCTTTCTCAGGGTCACAAATGCTTTTATCCTCTCGAAAACAACAGTCTTAACACCCACACGACCTTTCCCACATTCTGTCTCAGGCAGCCACAATCACAGTCTCATCCATCACGTGGTTCCATATTCCTTCATTCCATAATCCTGTGGGCCAGTTAACTCACAGAAGACTCGGTGTTTCATGCATGTGAAAGTGCACAACAGTCCTTTGCATCCAGTGCCAATCTTAAAATACACCTCATCTCCCAACCCTCTTCCATGCAATGACAGCCGTTTTCAGCTACTCAGGCAACTTCTTACATCATATTCAAAAACTACCCACTCTCCCCTAGGGGTCTCTACGACCTGGTCAGGTCTGCTGACATTCACATCCTCTGGCAAGGCCACCCTCTCTTCCCAGCTGCCCCTCACCCCCCAGGGCCAAGGCCTGCCAGAGCTGGGCTCAGCCCCAGGAAGAAGCATCCCCCCCCCCCTTCCAGGCCACAGCCTGGCCGGCTCTCAGCTCTATTTTTAGCTCCATGGAAAGGGTTGTTTTTCTTTCTTTTTCCCTGGAAAGGGAAACACAGTCCAGCCACCCTCAGGCTCACTCCAGTCCCTTAGCTTCACAAGAACAGACTGAACCCCTCTCCCCTACAGAAACCCCCTCCCCTGGCCTTGCCCTGATCCCAGCCTCCTGGGGCACTGAGAGCCTCCTCCCCTTTCTGGCCTCTTGCCCAGGAGCTATGGAGCAGCTGGGCTCAGCGTGTGGCGGGGTGAGGGGTGGGGGATGAAGGGTGGGGGCCGGAGAGGGAGAGAGGCCTAGAACTGCAGCCCCCTCCTTCATTTTCTGAGAAAGGGGTATCAGCTCCTAGAGGAGGCAAACTCCCCTTAGGGTTTAAGGATGGATGTATTTACCCTTATTGCAGTCCCCGGAATAAGGGGCGATCATTCCTCTTGCATGGGTGGGCTTTTTGTGCCCAGTTCCTGCAAGGGGTGGATGTAGGGGTAGGAAGACGACCTATAGACAGCTGCTCCCGGGGCTCAGTGTATGAGACCGGGGCAGCTGTCCTGGGCCATCAAGGTCCCTCTCGGTTACCTTTCAAGGATACGGGTTCCGAGAATGTGTTAGTGAGCTGCAAGGCAAGGAGGCCAAGTAATCTCACCCCGTCCAACACTCTCCGGGCCTCCCGCGCCACCCAAGCCCCCGGGGGCGCTGAGCTCCCATTCTGGGGGAGAGGGTTTATCACCATTCCTGGTGGAGTATGGAATAAAACCCTGTACAGGGCGAAGCAAACATGCTGGGACCAAGGGAGAGTTGGATGAGAGGGGTGTTCCTGCCTAGACAGGGTTAGGGGAGCACTGCCCACCGGTCTGCGAAGCAATCACGTGCTCAACGCCTGTTT
Organism: Lophiomys imhausi; assembly: GCA_907164525.1. Lineage (NCBI taxonomy): Eukaryota > Metazoa > Chordata > Mammalia > Rodentia > Muridae > Lophiomys > Lophiomys imhausi. Next base: position 1,336,480 of record CAJQZJ010000528.1, on the reverse strand, counting down.
ACGTCTCGGTCTTCAACTGCAGGCAGGCGGCCGGGAAGCAGGAACCGCCTGATGCGACAAACCCCGCCCGCCCCCGCCGACAGTCTCTGAGCGGCCCCTTTCCCTCAGCCTCCGGCAGAGAATCTCAGCGTCCATCTCGCGAGGGGTCGCGCGGGCCGGTGGCACTGCTGCCTCTGGGACGGCGAGGGTATCTCGCTGTGCTTGTCCTTTCCGGGGCGCACGTGTGTTCGTGTCCTAAGCGAATGCACGGGTCTATACATGAGTGTATGTCGGGGCGTCTGTGAGAGTTTTCCTGCCCCTTTGCGGCTCAGATTTCGCCTGCGTTCCACACAGTGCGGACCCCTTCCTCATCCCAATTCTTGTTTCTCAAGACCAGGAAAGTTCTCTCCAAAGTGAGGATGTGCGGGAGGCCAGAGTTCTTGCACCCCGTCTGCCCTACCACTCACCCAGCGTCACCTGCGCCGCTGCTCCCTCTTTGGTCGGGCTCCTGCTCCAGCGTGCCTAGTTTCTCGCCGCGAAAGAACTCTGGGTCTCCAGCCTGCTCCGGGCTCCGGCTCCCGGCTCCCGGCTCCCGCCAGGCCCGACCTGGAAGAGTGGGGCGGGGCGGCTGAGGCCGCGCCCCCCCACCGAGAGAGGGGAGTGGTCTGCCCCGCACTCGCGGACAGCTAATCCGGTACCCAACCCAAAAGTAGTTCGACCCAGAACCCAGTCCAAAGTAGCCTGGTAGTGGTCTAGGCTGTTTCTCTCTGGCTTTTGACTGCAAAGCGTACTGACTTTTGACCTAAGGGGAGGGCAGCTGTAACTGTCGGCTAAGCTACCTGGCTGCCTAAGGGGCTGCAGAGCTTGACTCTGTCACCCTCTCCTGTTCTGTAAGGAACTCAATCCGGTCCACTCTGCCCACAACCAGAAGAGGGAAAATCCCTATTAAGCAGACAAAGAAATCTCGGGTTTCATTAGGGAAAAAAAAAGCCTACACCCCCACCAACACACACACACATACACTGGGGCTCCGGGTTGTCTGGGGCTGTCCTACCAGAACTAGTACCGCCCCCTTCCCTGCAGTAGTTATCAACCTAGGTGAGAAAGCGGCTAGTCCTGGGCCCCCCATAGGGCATGGCTAGGCTTCCCTTAGACTCATAAAGTCCCACCCACAAGAACAAACAGGAACTTGGCCTGTTTTTCAGGGAGGTACCAAAGGCTCCCTTCCTCCCTGGCATACCAGGTATATTGTGGAAAGGCATAATTCTACAGCTGTCTGAGCCAGACTTACTGCCTGAGTAGTTGGGCTGCAGGAGACCAAGGTGGGTTTGGTCTCTTTTCAAACTCACCCACAATAAAAGCTGCTGGCGACCTAAGGCTGCCTCCTCACAGTCATGTGAGACAGTGTCGGTCTGAAAACAAGGCTTGCAGATCTAATTTGACGCTGGGCCAGACCTTTCCAGGAGGTCTCTGGAACATTCTAAAGTAAGCTAAACACAGAATTGCTGGTCTCACCCCAGGTGATTTCCCTCAAGCCACTTTCTTTGCGTATGTGGATATAAAGTGCCTCCTAGGGACTTTATATTTAAGATATAGGGACTGACCTCTGCCTGGCTTCTAGACCCCAATGGCTCGTGAACATATTTTGTGCTAGATCTTGCTGTGGGGAGTTCAGGGCAGGTATGAAGTGGAATGTGTTTGTGTAGGGGGTGTGTTGGTTTCCCTCCTCCTCCTCATTCTGGTTTGTGCTGTGTGGGGGTGTCTGCTTCGAAGGGTGGAGCTAGACAAACAGGCAAATGTGTATCTGTTTCTCTATGCTGATTATACAGCCCTCACAAACTCCAAACTAGAAACTGAAGGATTTTTCTGAGAACACACCAGGCATTCTAGGCAGAATATGGACTCCATGCCCTTATAGGTAGGAATGATCTTGTTTTGTACATCTGGAAGGCATGGCTGACTTAAATATTTCAGACCCTGGATGGAGGCCTAGAGCAGCGAACTGCTGGGAATGATTAGGCAGGATTAGAGAGGCCTGGCTCCAGCCAGTCTGGGAGAGACCCCCAAGAAGGCAGACCCTGGAGAAGCTACCCCTCCCCTAAGTCCCCACCCCCACCCACCAGCTTTGCAAGCATTTATTTCAACTCTTTGTGGCTAGAGTTCTCAGAAACCCTGGACTCTTCCATCCAGTTCTAAAAGCTTCCTCTTGGGTTGACTTGAAAGGTTGCTCTTCCTGTAGGGAGTAAAATATCCCCTCTACCTGTAGCAGAGGCTTTCCAGTACCCCCAAACTGAACATCTTGAAATTAGTACTTTAGGGTATCAAAGAGAGATAGAAAGGTCATTTAGCAGTACACCTAGTAGTCTGTGGATCGTTTCTTTACAATCCTCTGTAGCGCTTCTTACAGGCATCCATACCCCACAGCAAACCCCAAAACTGCAACTATGTAAAGGCAAGGAGACAGAAAACCCTAAGCCCTGCATGTTCAACAAATCCCCAGGAGTTCCAGCACATTTTAAGAATGGGAGGATTCCAGAAGGAAATGGATGAGGGTAAAGGGCTAGAGATAATAAACTGGTTGTATTTTTTTTTTTTTTTTTGGTTTTTCGAGACAGGGTTTCTCTGTTTAACAGCTCTGGCTGTCCTGGACTCGCTTTGTAGACCAGGCTGGCCTCGAACTCACAAAGATTCGCCTGCCTCTGCCTCCCAAGTGCTGGGATTAAAGGCGTGCGCCACCACCGCCCGGCTTTGGTTGTATTTTTGAGTAGCCCAGGCTGGCCTTAAACTGTGTAGCTTAAGATAACTTTGAACTCTTTCTTGATCTTCCTACTTCTACCCTGCAGGTGCTGGAATTAAAGGCATTCACCACCACACCCAGCTAGGGCTGATGCTTGAGTCTACATTGGGAAATGTGAATAGCTCACTCACAGGTGAAGAGGGACAGCTGGTCTGGCAAGGCTGCATATGTGGCCCATTGACTCACACCTCTGTCAGAAATTTTATGGAGTCCTCAGGTAAGTTAACAGACCACCCTGTCCCTGATATGCCAATGGGAGGTGTGTATTTAGGGGGTGGGATGTGAAGGCCCTATACTGCTCCCTGCTATCTGGGAGCCCATGGCTCAAAGGCTAAAGTGGGGGAAAAAGACCCATTTACTTCCAATTCAGTGAGGAAATTCTGTTAGTGTGGGGGGACACCTGGTGGACAAGTAAGAAAATGCACAGAGACAAAGGCAATAGAAATGTTTCATTCAAACTGGAAAAGGCTCTACAGAGTCCGAGGTCCAGCTGTCAGAGGCAGCATGCAATGGAATCAGTATCCAGGGGGCAAGCACAGTGGGCTCACAGCTTCTTTCCACGGTTCTATGGCCACGCAATCCAGTGTGAGGAAGCTCCCATCGTTGAGGCCTTGATAAGCACGTAGGATCAATCCTAGCCCTACAAAGCAGAGGCTTGGTGCCCACTGTACCATTCTTCGGCTCTGAATGCCAAAATGCTGGAGTTTCAGCAAGAAGCCTCCTGTCTTATGGCAGGTTCAGGGGCCTGCCCTCACTACATGACCAGAGGTTTTAGTATGTTTCTCCACTTGCATCCCTTTCTCCAGAGGTTCACAAGGCCCACTTCTAGTTCTCACACACATTCTGCTCAGATACCTCTTTATTTTTATTTATTTATTTTTTTTCTGAGACAGGGTTTCTCTGTGTATCCTTGACTATTCTGGACTCACTCTGTAGACCAGGCTGGCCTTGAACTCACAGAGATCCCCCTGCCTCTGCCTCCTGAGTGCTGGGATTAAAGGCGTGCGCCACCACGCTCGGCCCCAGATACCTCTTTAGACTGATTACTCAAATCTAGTCTGTGAGCAGTCTAACGCTCTTCACTTTGCCTCATTCCTTCCACCAAAATGCTGGTTCTTTGGAAACAGACCTTGTCTTGTCAGTGCTATAGATAAACTATGGAAAAACAAAAAAACAGTTAGCAGGTCCTCAATAGCTGCTGAAATAAAAATTTTCACCATGGAACCGAGCCATAGGTTGGGAAGGTTCCATGCTCAGGACTATGTGGAAGAGCCCCAGCAGAAGGCCAAGAGTCTGTGTGTCAACCTGGTCCGTCAGGCTCATTTAGCAAGCAGCTATGAACTGCTTTCACCTTGAGGACTTGGAGGTGTCTGGCTGGTGGGGCTGGGGTCCTGGCCTAAGCAATCCTCAGAGTCCCGGTACACAGCACCCTTTTTGCCAGAAGAGGACTTTTTGGCCACTAGTCCATTATCATCCTTGATCTTCTTGAGTCGTGCTTTGCTTTTGGGTGGGATGGAGAAGGTAAGGGAACTCTTGTTGAACTCAAGTGGGAAGACACCTACATCTCCATCGAAGCGATTCTTGGATACCTGCAGATACCGTTTTCCTGGCCCAGTCACCAGCTTCCTATCCTGCAGGATCAGAACATTGTCTGCTTCTTGGCTTGCCTAAAGGAGGGGGGCAGGAGAAAGAAGACAAGAGTGGAAGAAAGGTTGAAGGTGCGTGGAGGAATAGCAAAGTAGAAAAGGGAGGGGCTTAAGAATGGCCGAGGAGTCAGGTTCAATTCCCGGCACCTACGTGGCAGCTCACAACCTTCTTTAACTCCAGTCCCAGGGGATTCAACACCTTCTTCTTCTAGCCTTCACAGGCACCAATATGCATGGGGTCCACAGACATTCATGCAGGCAAAATACCCATACACAATAAATTTGTTTGTTTGTTTTTGGAGACAGGGTTTCTCCATGTAATAGCCCTGGCTATCCTAGACTCGATTTGTAGACCAGGCTGGCCTTGAACTCAGAGATCCACCTGCCTCTGCCTCCCGAGTCCTGGGATTAAAGACGTGTGCCACCACACCCAGCTAATAAATTAATTTTTAAAAACGGAAAAAGGGAAAAGTACCCCTTCATCACCAAGCTCTTTGAACAACTAATCACAGTTCACACTAGAGCCACCAAACCTCCCAGCCTCATAACAAGTTTTCCACTGTTTGATTTTGTGCTGTTCCTTCTGCTTGCAAGGGTTCTCCTCCATAATAAACCCAGTTTACTCTTACCATTCTGTGTCACTGCCCTAGGGAACCACTTTTTTTCCTTTTCTTTTCTCTCTCTCTTTTTTTTTGGGTTTTTATGAGTCAGGGTTTCTGTTCTGGACTCACTTTGTAGACCAGGCTGGCCTTAAACTCACAGAGATCCGCCTGCCTCTGCCTCTCAAGTACTGGGATTAAAGGCATGTGCTACCACGCCTGGCAATTACTGACAACTGTGAACGGCCATGTGGGTCCTGGGATTTGAACTCATGTCCTTAGGAAGAGCAGCCACTGCTCTTAACCACTGAGCCATTTCTCCAGCCCCTTAGGGACCATTTTTGACTCCTAAAGAAAGGGTGTGGTTGCACATGTCTTTAATCCCAACACTCGGGAGGCAGAGGCAGTTGGATCTCTGTGAGTTTAAGGCCAGCCTGGTCTACAAAGCGAGTCCAGGACAGCCAGGGCTACACAGAGAAACTCTATCTCGAAAAAACAAAAACAAGCAAACAAATAAAAAAATCTTTTTTGTACCAATTTTTTTTTTTAAACTTTTGCACTATTCTTATCCTATGTTTGTTTTCAAAGTGACCTAGTTTTTGTTTCTCCTCAACCTGAATTCCCCTTGCCTAGCTCAGGCCTTGCATGTAAAAGGAATTCAGTAGACCACTGGAGGGATCAGGATGGGGCTGGTCCTGTGGCCTAGAAGGCCTTCCCATTTATTTGATAATCTGATACTTAGTGTCTGGAAACCTCGGTATGACTTTTGTTAGTATGTCACTGGGACATCTCCCCAGATGACACAGGATGACTCAGACCTCCCCAAGTACTCGTGCTGCCTATCCTAGCTGTCATCCCACTGACTGCAATCACAGTCTCCCTCTCTGCTACTAACAGATGTGAGCCCCTAGATGGCGAAGGACCGACGACAATCCCTTGTGCTCCTCGTGTCACTATCCCAGAGCAACGGCCTCTTGCTTATCTCAGGGCAGTCACGAGGGTCTAAGGCCAAATGAGGGCTGTTTCTAGCTACACCTGTCTCTCTAACTGTTCAGAGCTTGAATGCCTTAAAGCCAACTCACTTTGGCTGAGCCAAAAATGGATGCTGTCTGTAGTTCCTTGTCATCATCCTCTTTCCGTGGGTGAATAACCAGGGTCACGTGGCAGTTATTGTCTGTAGCAAACTTCCGGAAGGCTCCGACAATGTAGTCTTGAGCTGCAATCCTGCAGTAATGAAATTCAGCACTAAAAGACGCTATTGGGTGGAACACACACAAACTCATGAGCCAGTCACTCCATACAAACTGTCCAGCCCTATTACATTTGCTTCTACTTAAGGATTCACACTCAAGTCCCTGGACAGCTTCATGAGAAGACAAGTGTGTCTGAATTAGACAAGAAGACTTCACCTGTCAGTAGAGAGCTGCTCATGACCCATCATGAACTGCAAGTTGTCGATGACGACATGACAAACGTCATAGACGTAGACAGCATGTTGCATAGTGTCTATTACAGACCTGGGAAAGAGAAGCAGCGATTTAAATAGTCAACTACAGGCAGCCTCAGGGCACTCGGGGGAAGAGCTTGCATCCTGAAAACACTGATGATGATCTGTTCAAACTCCAACCCTGTCTAAAGAGACCTGGAAGGCATTCTCACTGGAGCTGAAAAGGGAATAAAAAATGCTATGTGATCTCTCAAAAATGAAAGTAAGGGTCAGGTATGGTGGCGGATACCTTTAATCCCAGCACTCTGAAGGCAGAGGCAAGTGAATTTCTGTGAGTTCAAGGCCAGCCTGGTCTACATGAGTTCTAGGACAGCCAGAGCTATCGAGAGAGACCCTGCCTCAAAATAAACAAATAAATAAAAGTTAAAGAATCTTCTTAAATAGTAACTGTACTTTGAAGCTCCTACCTGATGCTTTGATGTCCGTGGAAAGTCATGAAGTAGAGAGGCAGGTCCTCAAAACGGTCTGCCCACTCCTCATACTTGTCCAGTTGCTCTTCCAGCCTTGTCACAGCAAACTGAGTCAACATGACCCTGGCTAGTCTCACATTGCTGATCTCAAAGCTACCCCATAGAGTGTTCACTCCCTGGGTACACAAATCCAGGGCATACTCACTGATGAATGTTGTCTTTCCACTGCCTGTTGGCCCTATAGGGGGATGGACACAGCTTTGGGTTAAGAGGAAAGTCTGGCAGCACTTGGGAGGCAGAGGCAGGTGGATCTCTGAGTTTGAGGCCAGCATGATCTACAGAGTGAGTTCCAGGACAGCCAAGGCTACACAGAGAAACCCTGTCTCAAAAACAAAACAAAACAATCAAAAACAAAACAACCAACCAACCAACCAAATAAAACAAAAAAGAGGAGAGTCTTGTCCTTGAACCAAGATTCTGGTCAAAGTTGGGAGGGAAAAAAGCCCAGCAGGCTGGAGAGATGAAGCAGTGAAGAGAACCTGTTGCTTTTGCAGAAGACCAGAGTTTGATTCCCAGAACCCACATGATGGCTCATATCCACCTGTAGGTCCAGTTCCGGGGGGGAATATGATGACTACATCCAGTTCCAGGGGATATGACATATGAGGGCACCAGGCATGCATGTTGTGTACATACACACATGCAGGCAAAGCATTCACACACATAATAAATCTAAAAAAAATAAATAAATTGAACACTACCAGTGGCCAAAATCCACATCCTTTTGTCACCTTATTGTGTAACTCCTTACCTAAAACAATTTTTTTTTTCTTTTTTTAAAAAATAATTTATTAGCCGGGCGGTGGTGGCGCACGCCTTTAATCCCAGCACTTGGGAGGCAGAGGCAGGCGGATCGTTGTGAGTTTGAGGCCAGCCTGGTCTACAAAGTGAGTCCAGGACAGCCAAGGATACACAGAGAAACCCTGTCTCGAAAAACCAAAAAAAAAAAAAAATAATAATAATTTATTTTTATTTTATGTACATTGGTGTTTTGACTGCATGCATGTCTGTGTGAGGGTGTCAGATCCCTGGGAACAGGAATTATAGACAGTTGTGAGCTGCCATGTGAGTGCTGGGAATTGAACCCAGGTCCTCTAGAAGAACAGTCAGTGTTCTTAACTGCTGAGCCATCTCTCCAGTCCATGACTTTTTTTTTTTTTTAAGACAGTGTTTCTCTGTGTAGCCCTGGCTATCCTGGAACTCACTCTGTAGACTAAGCTGGACTTAAACTCACAGAGATCCACCTGCCTCTGCCTCCCCAGTGCTGGGATTAAAGGCATGTACTAACACGCCTGGTCTAAAACAGTGATTTTTTAAAAATGTTATTATTTTATGGGTATGGGTGTTTAATCTGCATGTATGTCTGTGCACCATATGCATGCCTGGTGTCCTCAGAGGTCAGAAGGGGGCATCAGATCCCCCTGGAACTGGAGCTACAGCTGAAAGCCACTATGTGGGTGGCAGGAATTCAACTCTGCAGAAGCACCCAGTGCTCTTAACCACTGAGCCACCTCTCCAGCCCCCCAAACAATGATTTCATAAAGAGTCACCTGTAAAGACAGTCAGCTCGCCCTTCCGATGCCCCTTCAGCAGACGATTGAGGTCTGGAAAGCGGCTCCAACGGACACCAGCTGCTTGCTCCACATTTGATAGTTCTCCTAAAACCTCCTCACGGAGCTGGCGGAAAGACACGATAGACTTATGCCAGGCAGGCAGGGCAGTACGAAGAATACGGGGAAGACTTAAGCCTTGGTTTAAGGCCTCCAGGGGACGAGGTTGCTGGTTTCCAGGCCTCACCAAAGAGCATCGCTTGGGGTTGAGTTTTCTGGCAAACAGTTTGGCAGCTTCCCAGGATCGAAGGTCATCCCCTAGCCAGAACACAATTCGTCGGAACTGTTCAAGGTAAGGGAGTAAGGCTGGGGGTAAGCACACTGTTCCTCGGGGTAGGGAAAGGGTGGGCAGCCCTGTGGATTGGCTCAAGGCCAGGCTGTCCAGCTCACGACTTGTCAGGACCACCTCATTATCTCTACGGCTGATCAGTGGTAATCCAAATAAGTTGTGATAGGCACCAGGCCGAGGAATCGTGGTCTCCACGTACTGCACTCCATTCCCCTGACCTTCAGCCCCTAGTAGCTTCAGGCCACGTAATCCTGAGCACCCAGGGGTAAACCAAGGGAAGACCAGACTTCGAGTAGATCGAAGATAGCGGACACTGAACTTCCTGAGTGTGTCATCTGTCACCTTGGTAAGGCCAAACATCACACGAGCTAGCTGGGCTTCCTCAGGGTCAGGAAGCTCCCAAAGAGTTATGGCCCTGTTCCAGATTCTCAGGACCTCTTCCCTGTCCTCAGCTTCTGGGCCCTCACTAAGTAGGACTCCCACCTTGGTCCCATCCCCTCGGCCCTCTACACTAGCCTGGAAGTCTTCCCAGCTCCCTTCTGCTAGGCTGGTCATGCAGAGAAAATGTCCTGTGGTCTTGTCAATGAAGAGGCAATAGGAAGTGGTAGCATCCTTCTTCTGATTTTTGATGTCTGATGACCCCACAAAGGGGCTTGGTGCTCGAAGGCAGCTGTGGCCATCCTGGAAGGGGATCCCATGCGTTCGTAAATACTGGCGGATTTCAGTTGTAGTCACAGGTGACACTGGTACCTCTAAGGCTGGGAGCGCTTCCTTTCTGTACCTTCTGCGGGGTGGGCCTGGAGCCAAGCTTCGGGGCAGGCCCCTCCGACCCACCCACTCCCCACGAAGTGGCAGCAAGATCCGAAGGGGATATGCACTTCGAAGAAGGAGCCACATTCCTAACTGAGTGGGTGTTAGTACTGCAAAAACTTTTGGTGTCTGTTTTGGCGCCTTCGCTAGGCCAGACCCTAGGAGCCTTCCGGAAGGCACTCACTTGCTCACAGGACTCACAGTAGCTGGCGTCTCTGTCTCTCCTCAAACTTCTCCTTTACGAACACAGAACACAATGCTTAATCCTCGTGGTTGCCTGTTCATCACTACTTCACATCTCTGCACACCTACTGGAACCTATCACATCCTCGCCCCTCCCTGAAGACTCTCACACCTCTAGGTCCTTTACAGTTTCTCTCCACCCGCTCACTTCTAGGACCTTCTTGTGGTCCCTCGATCTAAAAGGTTCCTCTATCATCTCCTCACGTCTACTACCCCTCTACGGACTCTCCTCGCCAACCTCATCTCTCCAGCTCTCCGCATCCTGTCTGAACCCCAACTCCAGGCACCCTTCAAGGCTCTTAAGGCTCACTGGGACCCTCCCCACCGCTGGAGGTCACGAACTAAAGCCGGCCCTCCTCGTGGCCTCTCATGTTCTTCCCTTAGCTTCAGGAGCTCCACGCTCCCGTCCCCGGCCTCGCATCACCACTCTCTCTACTCTCCTGTGCCCAGCATGGATCGCCCGCACGCGCCTCTCGCCGTGACCTCGGAAGCAAAACTCTCCAGGGAGCCCACGCCCCCAGAGCCGGAAGTCGCGGGTGAGTCCCGCCCTCCAGCCCACTGCCGGGGCGGCCTAGCGGTAGCCATGACGGGTCGCGGGACTCCGAGCCGCTTTCTGACCAGTGTACTCCATAATGGGCTAGGTCGCTACGTGCAGCAGCTGCAGCGCCTCAGCCTCAGCCTCAGCCGGGATTCGCCCTCTTCCCGCGGCGCCAGGTGAGGCACGAGGAAGCGGAAGGACCGGGGTGGGGGGCGGGGAGCGATGGGACTGGGTCCCCGCCACCGTACTCACCTTCGCTGGGCCTCTCAGGGAGTTCGTGGAACGCGAAGTGATCGACTTCGCCCGGCGGAACCCAGGGGTCGTAATATACGTGAACACGCGCCCGTGCTCTGTGCCCAGAATAGTGGCCGAATACCGTGAGTGGGGCCGGGCTAGGGTGGGAGGGCGGGATCCTGGTTTGCACGCCGGGTTCTACTTGTTTGACTTCCGACTTGGCCGCTTCCACTCATTCCCACTTCCCTCTGCCAGTTAACGGATCTGTGCGCGAGGAAAACGTCAACAGCAAGTCGGTGGAGGAGATCACGACGCTGGTGCAGAAGCTGGCCGACCAGTCCGGCTTGGATGTGATCCGCATCCGCAAGCCCTTCCACACGGACAACCCTAGCATCCAGGGCCAATGGCACCCCTTCACCAACAAACGGACAGCCCTTCACGGGCTGCGGCCCAGAGAAATCCAGGATCCTGCTCCAGCTCCGGTACAAGCACAGTAAAGAACCAGGCTTTGGACTGTGAAAGTGATAGGATTGGTTCCTCTTTGGGATTTCAAGCTCAGGCAAATAGGCGGAGCCTCCGCGCGGTGGCGTGGCCGGGATAAAGAGGAGGTGTTTCCATTCCCCACTAGGTACTGTGAATACCCTAATTCTGCTTCAGCTGGCCTCCTTCCAAGCTGAGATGTGAGAAGGCTTCCAAGTGTTGTACAGGGACTTTGTTTTCTGAAATAATGACTTCAAAACACAGTGAAGGGTCTCGAGGCTGTCCTTTGAAAGACCTGTGATGTCCTGTTGCTCTTGTTGTGACCTGGCATTGGGCAAGGCACCTTATAGCCTTGAGTGTTTTGTGTGGATTAGAAAACTTGAGGTCGAGCCTGACCATGGTGGCACACTCCTTTAATCCCAGCACTTGGGAGGCAGAGGCAAGCAGATATCTTTGAGTTCGAGGCTAGCCTGGTCTACGGACTTGAGTTCCAGGACAGCCAGGGCCACACAGAGAAACCCTGTCTCAAGAAACCAAAAAGATTGGGGCTGGAGAGATGGCTCAGAGGTTAAGAACACTGGCCGTTCTTCCAAAGGTCCTGAGTTCAATTCCCAGCAACCACATGGTGGCTCACAACCATCTACATTGAGATCTGGTGCCCTCTTCTGGAGTGAATGTGTACATGCCGACAGAACACTGTATATATATACACAATAAATAAATAATCTTTAAAAAAAAAAAAGAGTGCCGGGCGTTGGTGGCGCACGCCTTTAATCCCAGCACTTGGGAGGCAGAGGTAGGCGGATCTCTGTGAGTTTGAGGCCAGCCTGGTCTACAAAGTGAGTCTAGGACAGCCAGAGCTGTTATACAGAGAAACCCTGTCTCGAAAAAGAAACCAAAAAGAAAAAGAAAACCTAGGTCATTAAACTTTCCTAAGACCAAATTTGGAGTTTGACTTATTTATTTATCATATGTGTAGGTGTTTTGCCTGTATGTAGGTCTGTGCACTATGCACATGCATTACCCATGGAGGCCAGTGTAGGGTCCCCTGGAACTGGAGTTACAGTTGTGAGCTGCCATGTAAGTACTGGGAATTGAACCTGTGACTTCTGAAAGAGCAGCTAGTGCTCTCAACCACTGGAGCCATCTGTTCAGCCCCTCAAAGTCACACTTCAGAATTTGTACTTTTTTCAAAATAGAGTTTCACTATGTAGCTCTGGCTGTCCTGTGTAGACCAGGTTGGCCTCAAACTCAGAACGGTCCACCTCTGCCTCCCAAGTGTTGGGACTAAAGGTGTGCATATTTTAAACATAAGCCATACTTTTGATTCTAAATCCAGAAACAGTACATAAAAGCTTTCAGTGGTTAGTGTCACAGGCAGTGTGACTCGATTCTCAGAGCAGGTCCTAGGTCACAAGCTTTATTTAGTCCTAACTGCACTCCTACCCCAGAATTCCTTGCACAAAAATGAGCCCATGTCTTTCCCTGGATTAGCGAGTGGGAAGTGTGGAAAAGCTACTTAGGGAAGAGCACAAGGACTGGCAAGCAGTATCTTCTAGCCTGACTTTAAACAAGGCTGGAGCTAGAGAGATGGTTCAGGAGTTAAGGGCACTGACTGCTCTTCCAGAGGGCTCAGGTTCAATTCCCAGCACCCACATGGCAACCAACAACCATCTGTAACAATTCCAGGGGACCTGACTCTCCTGGTCTCTGAGAGCATCAGGGAAGGGAAAGGCCTTGGTGTGGTGGTACAACTTTTAATCACCAGCACTCCAAAGGCAGAGGCAGCCAGATAGATGAGTTCAAGGCCAACCTAGTCTATGTAAGGGTTCCAGGCCAACCAGGGTCTTACATAGTAAGACCATGTCTTTAAAAAAGAAAAGAAAAACTGGGTGTGGTGGCGCATGCCTTTAATCCCAGAGACAGGCAGGTCTACAACTCCAGGACAGCCAGAGCTGTTACACAGAGAAACCCTGTCTCGAAAAACCAAAAAAAAAAAAAGAGAGAGAGAGAGAAAGTCGGGGCTGGTGAGATGGCTCTGGAGGTAAAGGCAGTCAGTCACTGCCAAGCGTGACAACTTGAGTTTGATCCCCATGGCTCATACAGTGGAAGAAGTAGCAAACAGATTTTCCCAAGTTGTCCTCTGACCTCCACATGCGCACATATGACAAATGTTTTTTTAAGCAAGGAGCTGGGTGTGCTAGTGTGTATCAGTAGGTCCACATACCCGGGAGGCTGAGGCAAGGAGGATCTTGTGACCAGCCTGAGCAACAGTGAGAACCCATCTGAGAAGATGAAGCCAAAGGAAGAGAGGGAGGGAGGAAACGGCTAGGAATCCCTGTGAAGTCTTGAACTGCTATGATTTCTGTCACCCTCATCATCATCAGTGAGTAATATGAACTTTAACCAATGACCCCAGCTTAGCAAGGGCAGATGCAGAGGGTCTCATTTCTTTTTTTTTTTTTTTTTTTAAGATTTATTTATTATGTATACAGTGTTCTGTCTGCAGGTATATCTGCAGGCCAGAAGAGGGCACCAGATTTCATTATGGATGGTTGTGAGCCACCATGTGGTTGCTGGGAATTGAACTCATGACCTCTGGAAGAGCAGCCAGTGCTCTTAACCGCTGAGCCATCTCTCCAGCCCCCGGGTCTCATTTCTTAAGTAAATATTTTTATGGGGAGCAAAGCCAATCCTGGATAAAGAAGTTTCTGGAGCACCTCTGTAGACTAGAAACCTGTCCCTGGTAAACCAGTCTAGATCAAGCAGACACTCAAAAGCCGTGGGGACAAAGGGCATTTATTAACCAACATCAGGAGGAGCAGAGCCCAGGCTCCCCTTCCATCACATGCCTGTTCCACCCACCTGGGTGATGAGGGGCATTTCTGAAGAAGTACAGCCATTTTCACAATAAATACATTCATTGTGTGGGATGGGGGGTGGGAGAGGTATGGGTAAAGGGCAGTAAAAACTCCGTGGAGTTCCACGTTCTCAGCTACAAAAATAACAGTCATCCTCACCCAAGGGGAATAGGAGAGCTCAGTCAGGGTTTATTTGTCCCATGTGGGCCTGGAGACAGCCGAGGCCCTTGGACCTTGAAAGTGCCCTGGTGAGGTAGGACAGGAATGGGAGCCATGCATCCAAACTCCCAGCCTCTGCCCTTTGCATAGTTCCAGGATTGGGCTTCATGTGCCAGGTGAGATAGCAGATCACTTTCCCCTGCTCTGGTCTAAGAGAAGCAATTGATTGGTCCCTAAGAGGGAGGCTGGCTCATTGAGTGCAGTGTTGGTCACTTGTCCTAGTTCTGTGAGGACAGGTAAAAGGGAAGGGAAATCTTCCCTTTGAAATATCCATGGACCAAACCTAGTAGACACAGGTCCAACTGAGGCAGCAAGGGAAGTTCAGGATGTGCATGTAGGTGGAAACGGAAGCACATGATATGGGTGTGTTACCACATATGCATGGGGAAAGGGCATGCCTGGAGCTCTGGCACCCTTGCATGTGAGTGGGAGGATGGGGAGGCTGACTCATGAGGGCTACACAGAAAGGGAGAAGGGGGGAATGATGCTTCTTACCTCCCAGGATGGCCTGTTCCCATTCTCCTGCCAAAGGATTACCACATGGGGCTGGGACTGGAAAGAGAACTAGATAGGATGGTGACAACTGGGAGGGTGCCCCGAATCTAGGAGGAATGAGACAAGGATGCACCAGGAGGAGGAACACTGCAGCCCAGCTGATAAACATTCTTCCATGTGCACGTGTGAATGTAAGCAGGACTCAAGTGGCTGGTAGAGAGGTCTTGAATTCAGGACTACCCAGCACACAGAGCTGTGCAGAGGGTGGTGACATGGAGGCCCATCTGAACCTGCAGAGCCTACCTGAGAAGAAGAGGAAGGTTGGGCAGATGATGGGATAAGAGGACAGTCCTCTCCTCCCAAGCTTTTAGGTCAAGGGATAGAACCTGGGTCTGGGTCTGCAGAGCACTTGGTCCTGAGGGTGCACCTACCTTTGAGGAGCACCGGTGGCCTGGGCTGCTCACGTGTGTCTTGGAGACTGAAGTGGGGCATTGGCTAACCATTGACTCTGGCCAGCTCAACAGAGACGTCAAAAAGTTGGAAGATAGGAATGGAATTGGGAGCATGAAGGAGGGAGGCTGTAGGGGGGAGGCGGTAGCCCAGCCTGGGACAGGCTGGCTTGGAAGAGCATTTGTTTGGGAAGCAAGGCTCAGACAGAGCTCTCATCCAGTTGCTCTACAAGCTGCGTGTGCTTCCTCTTCTCCAGGATGCGGCTGAGCTCCTCTGCAAAAGAGCAGGGTCCTGCTGGCACTCCATTGTTGCTCTGCCTCAGGAGCACATAACTGTTGCCATTCATCCTTCGAAGCCGGCTGGGCAGTGCCACCAGCCCATTGGTCAGCTCAGCTGGTGGGGGAGGGGGTGGTGGGGGTGGTGGGGCTGGGGCTCCTTCCCCAGGGATGATCTGGAGGCAGCCACTCTCCGGGCCTCCAGCTCCCTCCCCATCCTCGCCTTCATCTTCCTCTCCAGGACACGGGCCCGAGACTGTCTGCAGCTGCACAGCTGAACCCCCTCCCCGGCCAGCCCGACCCAATGAGTATTTTCGTCTGCGAACTCCTCTGCCTCCCCGCAGACAAGCCACATAGAGGAGGGAAGTTGCCAGGATGAGGCAGAGGCCACCAAGTATAGCAATGACTACCACATAGAACAGCTTCATGTCATATGCCAGCTGTGCCCCAGGTGTGGCAGGGGCTTGTGGAGCTGGGGCAGGGGTGGCTGGCCGGACTGTGAGGCTGTAGGAAGCCAGGAGCATTTGGAGGCCATTCTCCTCAGCATAGCAGCCGTAGCTGCCACTGTGCTCCAGTTGTGTGTCTGTTACCAGCAGCCCATCCACTCCCACACGGTAGCCATCCTGCCCGTCACTCAGGCTCTTGCTCCCATTGAGTAACCACAGAGCCCGGGCTAGGTTAGATGGCTGGTCACAGGGCAGGAGGACGTCATCACCCCGGAGCACAGAGCGTGTCTTCAGTGGTGGTGGTGGTCCTGGGGAGGGTGGGGGAGGAAAGATCAATGGCTGCCCATCCCAGACAGCACTGGAAATGTCAAGACAGACTGCAGACAGTTAAAGCCTTGGCTGTCTAGAAGCACAAAATCTAGAATCGGTGAGAGCTAAGCAAGCCTGTGAGTGTGTGCTTCCCAGAGTGCGCACTGGGCCTTCCTAGAAAGTAGGCAGTGTCTTGGGCCTCTTCTCCCCCATCTCCTCTGCACTGTGGTTTCAGTTCCCACCATTTAGCAAGGATTCCTAATCTTGCCTTCAGCAGAACTTCCTTTCCTGAACACCAGACTTGAATGTTTACCATGTGCTGGGCATCTTACTGAGGCCAAAACCTCATTCATCAACCTCACCAGGTCCTTTCTTTGGATTGCTACCAACAGCTGCTCTGTAGTTTGCATCAGGAACCTGAGAGGCTTCTTTGCCTCACCTCATCTTTGTGTCTACCCTCATGAGACTCTCAGACCTGTTCGCTTCTCTCCTTCCATGGCTCCCTGCCCTCTAGGGCCCTCATTCAATCTCTTTTGCAACTCCAGGTGATCCCTTGGAAACACAGATCTAGACTGAGAAGATAGGTCAGTAAGTGCTTGCTGCCAAGCCTGACGACCTGGGTTCAATCCCCGGGACCCACATGTAGGAAGGAGAAAACTGACTCACAGAATGTATTATGCGTGCACATCCACATCACACACACGTTTGTGAGCAAAATAAATAGTTCTAAAATTTTGAATACAAGCCGGGCGTGGTGGTGCACGCCTTTAATCCCAGCACTTGGGAGGCAGAGGCAGGTGGATCTCTGTGAGTTCGAGGCCAGCCTGGTCTACAAAGTGAGTTCAGGACAGCCAGGGCTGTTACACAGAGAAAGAACCCTGTCTCGAAAAACCAAAAAAAAAAAAAAAAATTTTTTTTTTTTTTTGAATACAGGAGCTGGAGAGATGGTTCAGTGGTTAAGAGCAGCTGTTGCCCTTTCCTTCCCTGACCCCGGGCATGCACATAGTACACATACACACATACAGGCAAAATGCACCCATAAAATATATATATTTTTTTAATTTAAAAATACATGTCGTGGCGCATGCCTTTAATTCCAGTACTCAGAGGGCAGAGGTAGGCAGATCTGTGAGTTCAAGGCTAGCCTGGTCTATAAAGTGAGTCCAGGGATATACAGAGAAACACTGTCTCAAAAAACAAACAAAAAAACCCATATATATATAATTTTTTTTTTAATACAGGGCTGGGCAGTGGTGGTACACAGCTTTAATCCCAGTGCTTGGGAGGTAGGGGCAGGAGGATGTCTGTGAGGTCGAGGCCAACCTGGTGGCATGGTCCCTGCTCACCTCTGCAGTCTTCTCCTCCTGAGCTCTCTCTTCCTGCTGACCCCCTGCTGGAGTGCCTACTCCTCCCCTCCACCTGCCTGGTTAAACTGCACATGGCACAGTTTAGTGAGTAAAAACTTGCATCCCACTGCTTCAGGCCAGCTTGATTCTGACCCTGCTACTTGGTAGCTGGGTAACCACGAACAGTTTCCTTATATTCCCCAGGCCTCAGAGGGGTTGTTCCTCGTGGGGATAGTAATGGTGCCTCTCACATACAGTGTTGTAAGGGTAAACGCATGGAAGTATTCAGATCAGTGGTTGGCACATAAGTTCTCAGTCCCCACTACCCCTGACTGCTGACTTTAGTTCTTCCTTCAGATATCAGCCCTGCTACATGAGGTTTGTTTGGAGAGAAACATGTTAACCTGCACTTTGTTGTAGTTGCAATTATTAATAATTACAGTTCGTTAATTGTGTTTACATTACCCCACCACTTAGGTATATACTTTAGATGGGATTATATAACCAAAACTAACCCATTAACTCCTCTCCACCATCTCTCTCTCCTCTCTCTCTGTGTGTGTGTGTGTGTTGCTAGAGAGCAAACCCAGGGTCTTTACACGTGTCAGACAAGAAGAGTGCCCTACCATGGAGCTACGTCCTCACCTGACCCTATTTCCTCATTTATACTTTATTTGGGAACTAAGTATCCACTGAGCACTTACCCTGTGCTGGGTCATCCTCACCCAAACCACACAACCACAGCAACTCAGAAACATCCACCCAAGTCCATGTATCCCTTACCTGTATCCCTGCTGCCCTCACAGCCTCGATTTCCTCTCTCTATGTCCTGTATCAGTGCTGTCCTGCAGACAGAAAACCAAGATTCATGAATAAGGGAAAATGGCTAGCAGGGTTACCAGAACAGCCCACATCCCTTACGGAGTGGTGGGATTTTCTTCTCCGCTTAAGGCACATGTACCCCAACCCTACTCCCAACCTCTACCCTGGAACCTGTTGGCTACGGTGGTGGCCATCATGCAGGCATAGGTGCTGGAGTCCCAGCCACAGTAGGGGTCCCGTGCCAGTATGCAGTCATAGCAGGAACGATAGCGTGAGCAGCTGGAGAGAGGAAACTGGATGACTCCACTAGCAGCCCCCACGTAGAGGCTGTGCTGGATCCAGAGAGGACAGTTGGTTAGCGACCCCCCAGTCTCTGCCCAGAGTCCTCAGTCCCCTTCTCTGTTAGTATATTGAAGCCAGAAGTCACGTCTACCTGCATCTGAGAGATAACTAGATTGTCCACAGACTGGGGCTCCCTGAACACTTGTGTCTCTTCGATAATGTGCATCCCAGAGCCCAGGACTACGGCCTTGTGGATCCAGCCATCAGCTGATGTAGAAAGGACAGAAGTCAGAACCCAACTGGGTGATATGCTCTCAGAACCCCACAGGAAGCCCAGTGGGAACAGCTCAGGAATCATAAGGTTAGAGACAAGGAATCAGCCATTGGCAGTGGTCCCTCAGGATATGGAGCACTCCAGGCCAATGTGGCAGGAACTACTGTGTTCAGAAACATCAATAACCAAGGCCATTAGGGATCAGGGATTTGGGTCAGAAGCACCTGTGCCTAGAAAGAGCAGGTCATAGGTGGGTCCAGCAGGCGTGCTGACGTGTGTTCCTGCAAGATGTGTATAGCGCACATTGCGCTTCAGCAGCAGGGGGGCGCCCACGAGTGGGGACCGCAGGCCGAGCCATCAGCGGGTGCAACTTCACAAAGTCCAGAACCAGGGATGGCAAGTCTTGGGATGAGTTGTAGCCTCGGCTGCGCAGTGAGTCTGTGATGCACTGGGTTGGGGGATGGGATGTGAGCCTCAGGACTCCACCTCCTGCCTCCTGCTTCAGAAGGCTGAACCTTCCTCCCCTCCAAAGGCCTGGGTGCTTACCGAGCCAGGCCGGGGTTCAGGCACCCCACCCTCATAGCGGCCCCAGCGCCGGGCACCATCCTGGTACTCCATGAAGGGGCCTGTGAAAACAGCCTGCATCTCAGTCAGGTCGTAGCGGCAGATGGCCGAAGCCTCCAGGGTCTTCCTAGGAATGAGAGACAGGGCAGAGGACTGAGTGGCTCCTGCCCCCATCCCATGCTCCATCGGGAGCTAGTTACCATGGTTCATCTCCACTGAAAGCCTATGGGCCTATCTTGTGTATCAGTGGACCACAATGCCCTCTGGCCCTAGGATAGCTTGACATGCCTCATTTTGCAGCGAGCCCTCTCCCCAGCTCATCATTGACTTCAACTCCAGCCCTTAAACTGCCTCAGTTCCTTTCCTTTTCCACAACCCCCGAGCTCACCACTGTGTTGTCAGCGTGAAGACTGCATAGAAGTGTGTGTGGGCTGATGTATCCGTGTCCAGGCTGCAGACCCCACGCAGTGTCTCATACTGTGGAATGTGGCAGATGAGACGAGCCTTCAGGAAGGATGTCCACTTCTTCTGTAGGATCTTCTTCCCTCCCAAATCTCCCTAGGGAGGCAAGGGACACAGGATCAGGATCAGAGGTCTAGCGTCTCGTCTCCCCATACCCTGACTTCACCATACGCACCTTGCACACACGGGCTACTCTAGCCACACGGTGGCTGCTGCGACTCAGGGCGAAGCTGCTGGGGCCTTCCTCCCGCTCCATGAAGAAGTAGTAAATCTTGTCATCATCACCCACTGCACTGGCCTTGCTCTCCTGCACCAGCGCGGAGAACACAAACTCAGCATCTGTGGGTTGAGGATTTGAGTTGCTTATGAAACAGGTTGAGGCCTCTCCCACAGCTACGACCACTTCCCACAGCCCCCTTCCATAACACACAGGTGTGGAATGGGCAGGCTCACCTGGAGACTTGGGAATGGGATGGCCAGCTGCCCAAAGGCCTGAACAATAAGAAATAGACCCCTGCCCCCCATCATCCTGCACTTCACCCTCCTAACCATTAAGCCAGTGCATGGGTGCCTCCTCAGTTCTCAGAGAGTGTGGGTGGTGGCTCCGGCGGATGTCAGGGATGCTCCGGAACTCATACCGTGTGGCTGTGTAGAGGCCTCCATCTGAGGCAGGGACATCCAGGCATGAGATCCACGTCATGGGCAACAGGGAACATGGCATGCATAAATGGCAAGTCCTAGCAACAGGATCCACATTCAGATCATAGCATTCTGCGGCTGAGGACCAGCGGCAGGGGTCTGCTCACCGATGATAAGGCCTGTGAAGCCACGGGCCGGGTCATAAGGACATTTCTCCTTTCCCTCCTCGAAGCTAGTAGGCAAGATGAAGGCCTCAGCATCCTGGAGGACGAGGGTCCCAATCAGTCAATGGTCCTGAGCACAGGCAAGAGCTGCAGCCCAAGGTCAGGTCAGTCTGGGGTCAGCAATGAGGGCTAGTGGCAGGGATACTCACAATGGCTGCACAGAGCGGCTGGAAGGCGTGAGTCCCACATGTATAGAAGTGGGTGGCATTGAGCCGCTGTAGGAATCGCACGTGGTTGAAACACTCCGTCTATGGACAAAGGGAGGCAGTGATAGAAGTCCTCTGCTTGGATATAAGCCACCTTTATTAGTCTAGCTTTGTAGTCTGATTTTTTTTTTTTTGGTATTTTGAGACAGGGTTTCTGTTTTGTTTGTTTTTTTGTTGTCTGATTCTTGACTCCACCTACAAGACATACTTTCAAGATGGCTCTGATTATCTGACACCACCCTTCCAGCTTCTCCTGTGTCTGTCTCTTGCAGTCCCCTCCACCTACCCTTCAGGAGCCATCAGAACTCAAAGACAGAGAAGCATTTCAGAAGAATGGGGACTTGACTTGAGCTCCAAAGTTCCTTTTGAGAGCCAGGCATGGTGGCGCTCACTTTTAATCCCAGCATTCAGGAGGCAGAGGCAGGTGGATCTCTGTGAGCTCAAGGCCAGCTGGGCCTACAGAGTGAGGACAGCCAGGGATACAAAGAGAAACCCTGTCTGAAAAAAACCAAAAGTTCCTTTCCAGCAATGCTCCCCCACAACCCTGGAACTACAAACCTCAACTCTCTCTCTTTCGGTTGCCTCAGAAGCAATACCAATCTCACTTTGTCCTAAAGCAAGCTCCCATTTTCCCTGACCTAAATCCTCCCTCTTAAACCTGTCTATCCAGTCTTCCCCACCTCAACCTGCCTTACTCTCGTCCAGTAAGCATCTTCGCTGCTGCCCACTCTTGCCCCCACATTCAGTCCCTCTCCAGGGCTCATTGTAGCTCATTGTGTCAAGTGGTTCTTGGACTTGGCCCACTTCACTATTCTCATCCAGTACAGATAACCATCACCTCTTCCTTCACTCTAGCAGCCACTGAACCCCCTCCTAACCTGCTCTGCTACTCTTTATAACAACTGTTTACTCAGTGAGTGAGAGATACTCGAAGAGTGCAAAATTCAAACAGCACACAGGGATCTGTTGTCAACAGTCTCTCATGTGTTCCTGCCGCCCAAGTGGCCTGAGAAGGGGACCGTAGATATCATGTCCAAAGTGTCCTTCCAGAGAAATTCCATCTGTCAACAACCTCTTGCTTCCATCCAACCCACTTTCCAAAGCACTGCAGATGTAAAACAGACCATGGCATGGCAGCAGCTACCCATGCTCTGAGCACAGTCTCACATGGTCCTGGATTTTGCCCTGGTCTATTCAGCCCATCTTACTCCAGCCACACTGGCTTTTCTTTGTCCCTCAGGTGCCCTAGGCTGCTGTCCAATTCTCTTTGATCATCCTCCTGTCTGCTACCCAGAGGATGAATCCACGGAAGACTCCTTATCTCCACTTACTCCGGTACTTGCTGAGGTATCATTATGTCTGTTCCCTGTATCAGCCCGCTCGGGCCTTCTTCCTAACCCCTGGGATGCCCCAAATTTTCTGACGTTCTTCTTGCCTCTAGACTCAGTCTATTTTAATCCATCTGGCATGCAGGGTGAGACAGACATTCATTCCTAGAGTAGCTCCATAAGACAGAAAATGGGCAGTTTGGGAAGAATTCTGTAGTAAATGAGCTCGGGAGGTAGCCACATCCACTTTTACTGGGCAACTTCTCAGAACCCTAAAGCTGTCGCTGTGCACTGTGGGATGGGAATGTCACCCTTTCCAAACATCCTCTCCAAACATTCTAGACCACTTCAGTTCCTCTTTTGGAAATGAATGTCCTTCAGAGATTTGAGAAATGTTCTCTGATTGCTGTTCAAAGTGGCCTGGGAACCAGAGATGTCAGCCTCAGTTGGCTTTCTAGAGCAGCAGTATCTCGGGCCCTTTCCAGACCTACTGATCTGGAACCCACGATTCACATATGATGGCCTCTGAGGCATCAAACAGTGTGTGATGCCTCACGAACAGCAGGTACTTGGACTAGCATTCTAGCAAAGTCTCATTTTTCCTAACTGTGAAATGGAGATAATAATATTTCATGGGATTATTTTAGAACTAGATCTAGTTGTCACTCATTAGCAGTTACTTAGTGTTATGATTATAATTTGAGATTCCTCCAGGGCGAGGACTAAGATGCTGTGACAGGCCAAGCTATAGGTCCTGGATGGTTGCGGTAGAAGGGTGACCCTGAGGCTTGACTCTGGTAATAATCCTTGTGGTTAGGTAGTTGGCTGCACACGTGTGCCACTCCATCTATGTCCCTCCAATCCTGGCACCCCTGGTTGAGGAGAAAGAAAGGAGAGCTGGGACAAGGCTGATCACCTACCTGGTTGTTTCTCCCTTTCTGGTGACACCTGCTTTGCATCTCTGGGGAGGCCTCCCAGTGGATCTAGTGAGAGTAAAGAGAAGAGACCGCAATATTGACCTTAGTATCCACTACCCAGAGAACCAAACAGTGGTGCCCCACAGTACTAGGGGCACTGAAGTGAGAATTTCAGAAGGAACCCTGGCCTGGAAAGGATAGTGCTGTTCAGAGGCCGGAAGGCTGGGGATGGGGGGGCGTGTCTCCGGGCAATCGAAGTCCCAGGGAGCGGGAGACCCTGTGGTTGGTCCAGGTGCCAAGGGCTGACCTCTTTATGAGCCCCATCTTCTATGTCACGGGCACTGAGAGAGAACAGGGCGCCTCGAGCCCCCACCAGCAGCCTCTCTGAAGCCTCCTCCAGCAACAGTGTTGAATAGTTCTGGGCTTGGCCCTTGAAGTGTCGAATTCGGGAGAGCTCTGGGAACAAGAGAGGCAGTGAGCCTCTTGGGGGCTACTTCCTGTCCCCAGCTCTGGAAGCCATAGTCTTTCAAGGTGGGGGGGGGGGAATCTAACCTTCATAGGAGATGGTCATCCGCGGGGTGGCATCTAGCTCTCGTGATGGTCTCCGCAGTGAGGGTCCAGGGACTGCTGTTACTGTGAGGAAGCTGAAGAGGAGGGGCCAGAGCCTCCCCCACATCTTCCTGGGGAAGTTCAGACCAACAAGACCCCAAGGGCAGCCCGGGTCAGAGTCACAGGAGGGGAGGGGAAGAGCAATCACTGGGGTCAAAGTCCAGGTTATGATCACATGGAAGGTCAGGGGTCATGAGGCCATGGGGATCAAGTAGTCATGGGGCCATGGAGGATCCTGGAATGGGGGGGGACATGGAACCACAGGGTGATGTGGCCATGGAATCACAGCTAAGAAGTCAGAGGGCAGGATGGGGTGCCTTTCCATATCAAATGCAAATTCCATGGAGAGTGGGCATTGTAGGGTCCCAGCAGGATTGTAGGCTACTGAAGGGGTCCCCTTGCCCCCAACCGCGGGGCAAGTTCCAGTTTTCTGTCTGTTCTCTGAAGGAGAAAAAAAACAAACCAAAACAAAAATCAAAATCCCTCCAAAATGGAAAGCCTTTTATCTGTGTGTGTGTGTGTGTGTGTGTGTGTGTGTGTGTGTGTGTTTGTGTGGAAGATGGCTGGTCGGCATTACCCAGGCTTCAGGGGCCACCAAAAGGCAGAGGCCTGGCATCCACAAAACTCTCATACCAGGAGAGAGTCAAAGCCATTCTGACCATTTCTGCTCTGGTGCAGGAGGCTGTGACAAATTCAGTGTCTTTATAAGACCCTAGACTAGCTATAACCTATACCATGATTACAGCCTCTTCCCAGTCAGGAGACTGCTGGGGGGTGGGGGGCATCTTGGTAGAGGGATGGTCCTCAGAGAGGTCTGCTTCTCCAACAGAGGCGCCTGTGGGGGTGCCTTCTGCAGAAAGGCCTTGGCAGAGTCAGTTAATGGGCCTTTGTTAATTTTGTTCTGTTTTCCCTTTGTTTGGTTTTTTTTCTTTTCCTTGGCCTGAGAGCTCCCTTTGGAATTTCTCTTTAATTAGACACTTCTCTCTGGCATTTTTCTCTAAGGGGGTGTTCATCTCTGTCCTGCCCATGCGAGTCCATACTGCACCCTGTGGCTGGGCATCTACACGAGTTCCTACCTGCTGGCAGGCAGGACAGGCATGAGGGGGTAGGGGTGAGGTGCAGGTATTTGGGTCCCTGAGCTGCATAAGTGTAATTTCTGTGCAGGAGACTGCAGTGTGGAAAGGCCAGTTAAGACTTAAGCAATGTGGAGACAGTGAACAAGGGGGTCCTGAAACCCCTGGCTACCTTCCTGCCACATCTTAAGGACTAGTCCCACACTTGAGGTAGAGGTGGTTGATAGGCCTCCCTTTTATCTCCGGGGAACTCCTAAGATTTCCTAGGCTGGGCAAAGTGTAGAGGATGCCTGATCCACCCAATGGTATCAGCAGCCATAGGTAGGGTGTCACTTGACCTCTCCTATTCCTTCTGGGTCAAACATTAACTGTCTGGCCTTAAAGAAAGGGGAGGGGTCTAGAGATGGTCAGAGGAATAGCAGGAATTTGGAGGGTTTGTTCAAGAGGTAAAGTTAAGCACTGTCATGAAAGGAAGACCATGAGGGAGAGAGAGAAGAGGGTCTCTGAACCACAGAAAGGACGTCAAGTTCTTGTTTTGGGGGCTGGGGCCAAAAGAGTTTCCAGGCTGCCTGAGCTCCACCTTCACCTTGGAGGCACACCTGTTTACATTTCAGGCCTCCTATTTGCTCAGCACAGAAGGGTGGGCCCTATGGCTAGGGGAATCAGTGCCAAGGACAGGGCAGGAAGAACAAATCCTAGAATAGAGGAGCCACTCAGTGTGGAGTGTATGGCATGCGTCTGCATTTATTTTGAGTCACGAGGGTCCCAAGGACTGTGACACCCTTGCACACAGATGTGCACACATGTTCAAGTAGGGCCAAGAACACACATATTTACAGGAGTCATGCACACCCACCCACGGGGGCTTAGCAATACATATACATAAGGCTGTGTTTGCATGCTATCCCTTCAGTGGTTCACATATTCTCAGAGGTGAAAAGCAGGGCCACATATTGGCTTCCTATTCAACAGGAGTTTCTTGTCCAAACATATCCGTATAGGGCATTCACATAACATTGTTGAGAATGGGCCAGCCATAGTGCACACACAGCGTCCTCAAACACAATTACATCCCGGCAGAGACAGGCATTCATGAAATGCATAAAGGGGTCCAGCTTGCTGCAGGTTTGGTGGCTGCCAGTGTCTGCTGGGTTGAGATGCACAGCAGGATCCTGTCCTCTTTCCTGAAAATGTTGGTCATAAGGCCAGTTTTTTTTCTCTCTCTCTCTTTGGTGTGTGTGTTAAGACTTCTGACCTGGGGTAATGGCCTGCAAGGGAGAATGGCTAACTAACCCAGGGAGGAGGAGGCCCTTGAATTTAACAAGTGGAAGATAGAATGCTACCTTAGCAGCCCTCTTTTCCCCTACAGACTGCAGTTCTAGATCTGGGGAATTGGGCTGAAGCATTCAGTCACACTTAACCTGTTGGGAGCGCGGGCAGGGGGCGGAGCATGCCACCTCCTTCCCCAGTACTAAGAGGGTTCAAGGTCTGCAGTTCACACCCCCCCACTTCACCCCAAGTTTGGGTTCCTTCCCAGGGCCTGCCCGCTGAACTCTGATCATCTTCTGTTAGATCCTACGGTGAAGAAAACTGGGCTAGGGGAGGATTCCCCTAAAGAGGATCAATAGGCCCTCGACCTTCATCCCTGATGTCCACATGCCTGGGGTTAGCGGTATGTCCCTCTGCCCAGAGGGAAGGCGGTCTCTCCTGATTTGAGGGAGCCTCTCCCTCGTCTTCCCCTCCCTCCACCATCCTGGACAGTCCGCGTTTCTCTCCCTTGATCAGATCTAACCTCAGTACCTAATGCTGCGGCTCGAGGACAAGCTCTCCTTCGATCCCGCCGGACGCCAGGAGACATGACCCAGATCCAGGGGAACGCTGTTCTCCACGCGGGTCCCTGCCCCGCTGGTGCCCCTGACTCCGCGAAGGCGGGTCTGCGCCCTGCGCGACCCGAGGCCTGGCCTGCGCCCCTCTAGAACCTTTTATGCGGGACCGGGGGTCTCGGCGGTGAAAAAGCCTGGCCTAGCTTGGAGGGTGGAATGGACGTGGAGGCTTTGCCGAGCCGCGGCCCCAAGCCCCGCCACCGTCCGCCCTCCCCGCCTCCCTCACCTTTACGCTGGGATCCGGGGACATAGAGACAGCGACGTGCGGCTCCGCCGCCCCACAGCACCAGCTGCAGGAGGAAGGGGCCGCGGCCAGAGCGAGGCGGGTGGAGGCGGAGCCGGGGGTGGGGCGGGGGCCGGAGGCGGGCCGGAGGCGGGGGCGGGGAAGGCCGCCCGCCCTCCTTCGCGTCCCCTACCACGCACAATAGACGCGGTTTGTGGGTGATGCTCGAGGCCCACGGCTCCTGGAGTCCCCTTTCTTCCAGAATCAGTCGGTCTGGGTGCCGCCCGCCCCCTTGTGGGGGGGCCTCATCACCGCGTGTGCCCTAAAATAGGCTGGTCCTGCGGGTCTGCTCTGGTCCTAAGACCCCTCTCATTTACCTATTGCAGGAAAGCGTAAACCTCGGTCCTGTACTCTGATCTCTAACCTGACCCTCACTTCTTGCAAAACATGTTTGCCATGCCCTCCTGACTTTGGCTTAGGATGTGCAATGCAGATGGGGACGACAGCAAAGGCATCAGGCTTCTGCGGAGCTCTTGGTTGCCAGCTCAGGGTGTGTGTTTTCAGCTCCCCGCTCCCTCCAGACTGCTCTGTTTGAAGTCTGAGTGGGTGAGATGGGGTCCTGGAGGGATGAAGGGATAGAAAATGCTCTTTATGCATAAATAAGCCATGACCATAAGCACGGATTGACTCAACAAATCTTAGTTCAAACCCAGGCTCACCTCAGGGATTGTGTTCCTCATTTTCCATCGTTATTCTTATCTTCAAACTTTCAGCGTTCCCAGCAACCAAACAGTCTGTGCTTGCCAGGTTCAATCTCCTTCCCCAACTCTTTTTTTTTTTTTTTTTTTTTTAGTTTTTCAAGATAGGGTTTCTCTGTGTAGCCCTGGCTTCCTGGACTCACTCTGTAGTAGACCAGGTTGGTCTCGAACCCAGAGAGATCCACCTGCCTCTGCCTCCCAAGTGCTGAGATTAAAGGCGTGTGCTACCAAGCCTGCCCCTCCCAACTCCTTTAGTATAGTCTTCCCTGAAAATTCAGGCTTTCTTCCTTCCCAACGGCTATTAGAGTGAATATGGTGCTGGGGATGGAACAAGGGTGTCCGGCATGCTAGGCAAGCACGGTACCCTTGAGTCACAACCCCAGCCCCACAGAAAATCATCAACAGTGAACTCAGCCTTAAATTCTAGTGAAATTCTCTTGCCATGACCACCCCCATCCCCAAATCCAGGACAAAAATGATAGGCAAAGAGGACCAAAATAAAAGTCTAAGGAAAAGACCCTTGCATGTACCTAGCAGTTTGAGTAGGTTCATAGTGGCATCTTAAACTGACGAGAGCCTGTGAAGAAACTTCATTCTTCTTCCAGGATTCCCTAAAGCTCATACAGTTTGGCACTCAATCCCATACAATCTGAGTTTGGGCTGTGTGAGTGACTGCAGACTGTTAGACAGAAGGGCTCAGATCACACTTCCACCCCCTGTCAGAATGTCTCCTGGCACTCTGCGAACAGGATAGTGTGTGTGTGGTGCAGCAGAAGGGGAGACTGGGAGAGATGATGGTATTTAAAAGTGCCCACACTTTAAATATGTATTATATTTATTTTGTGTGAGCATGTATGCACAAATTTATGTCACCACCCATGTGTAGCAGTCCAGAGGACATAAACTGCAGGGAGTCTGCTCTCTTTCCACCGTGCGGGGCCTACTCATCAAACTCAGAGGTTGTCAGGCTTGGTGACAGACAACATCTGCAGGGCCTTCTCACCTTAAAAAGCCAAGCACACACTTTATAAAGTGGCTGCCCTGATTCACTTCTTTTTTTGTGCCCCATCCCATTCTGAGGGATTAGTACTTTCATTTTATAGCAGGGAAAACAGGTTCTCAGCAGATTGTAACTTGTCTTGAAATGTGTTGAGTATGGAGGACAGGACTGGAGAAGTCTAAGAAGGGTGAGCTAGGCAATCCTGGGGCAAATGACTAGAACAGACAGGCTTGTTCAGTGGAAGGGGAAGAAGGGAAGGGGTATACGAAAGGTTGGCGAATTGGATCTGGCAAGGCAGGAGGGTTCTTAGTGGAAGACAGAGTGGGAGAAGTCAGCTTATAGCTTGAAAAGACTTCAGAAGAGCTGACAGCCTCAGTAGAGATTAATCAAGACATGGCTAAGGGTTCCATGTAGGCTGTGGGAAAGTGGATTGGAATGACAGAAGACTGCCAGCTGTAGTCCTGATACTGCGGAGAGATTGCAGGGATCACTAGGCTAAGAAGTCTGGCTCCCCAAGTTCACACACTTGGGGTGCTGACTCCACATCCCTCAGGAGGAAGCAAGCAGGCCAGTGTGGCAAAGCTGAAGCTCACTGAGTTGTAGGAAGCCTTCAGCGAATGTGTGAAGTGCAGAAGTCATGTGTGAGTATGTATTGTTTGACATGGGCATAGTCATGACAAGGCCCCCAATTCCTTCGGAGGTCCCTGGGTGGCCCGAGGCCTCAGGGGGTCCAGTGCAGACATTGGGAGTGTGTGTAAGTACAGTGTGTTGCAACTAAGAGTATTTAAGAACAATTAACCAGTGTGAGCAAAAACTAGCAAGTGGCTGGGCGTGGTGGCACACGCCTTTAATTCCAGCACTTGGGAGGCAGAGGCAGGTGGATCTCTTTGAGTTCAAGGTCAGCCTGGCCTAAAAGTGAGTCCAGGACAGCCAGGGCTACACAGAGAAACCCTGTCTCGAAAAACCAAAAAATAAAACAAAACAAAAACAAAAAACAAGCAACTGCAGCTTCCTCCTCCTGGATGACTGTGACCTGAGTTGAGATGAGCATCCTCCTCCCTCTCCTCCCTGTGCTGTACATGATAAACTCACTGAGGATCCAGTCGTGGGTACCTGGGGAGCACTGTGGGTACTCCATCACAGTGAGCACAGCCCCCCGATCCAGCTTTTCTCTAAGAGTGTGTTTTTGTATCCTTTTTTCATTCCTTCTCTGCCCCAGTCAGAGTTCCAGGTCCAAGGCACGCTAGACACTGCACTAAATTCCTTTGAGACTTTCTCTGAGCGGTTGTGAGGGCTGTGACGTGACAGAGTTTCTCTCAGTAACCCTGGCTGTCCCGGAACTTGCTCTGTAGCCCAGTCTGTCCTAGAACTCGAGATCTGCCTGCCTCTGCTGGTATTAAAATGCTAGGATTAAGGGTGTGTGCAGCCGGGCGGTGGTGGCGCACGCCTTTAATCCCAGCACTTGGGAGGCAGAGGCAGGCGGATCTTTGCGAGTTCAAGGCCAGCCTGGTCTACAAAGCGAGTCCAGGACAGCCAGAGCTGTTAAACAGAGAAACCCTGTCTCGAAAAACCAAAAAAAAAAAAAAAAAAAAAAAAAGGGGTGTGTGCTACCACACCCGGTTTACACCTTTAGTTTAGGTTTTTCGAGATAGGGTTCCTTTGTGTAGCTCTGGCTGTCCTGGACTCGCTCTGTAGACAAGGCTGGCCTTGAACTCACGGAGGAGATCCGCCTGCCTCTGCCTCCTGAGTGCTGGGATTAAAGGCGTGCCCACCACGCCAGGCTGGATTTCTTTGGAGAACACAAACTTCACTTTTGTCAGACTGTCTTTCCCAGCTGTGCTCTAAGATAAAATGGTCCAGAGTGTCACTGGTGTCTTGACACACCTCAGGGCTGGTACGGTTGTCACACAGACGTTTACTTGTGTTGGTGGCATAGGAAGTATATGAGGTTCCTGAGGCATGACAACTCTGCCTTTGCCAGCTCTACCTCTGGCTACCCAGCACTTCCCTTACAGGGACGTGTGATCTTCTGGGCATATCCAGCCACGGTACTTCCTCAGGAGTGCCTGACACCTGAGCTACAATGCTGTGTAGTCTTACTGTGCCCTGGAAGCCTGTTTTGCCTGTTAAGTGTTCCAGAAACCTAGTCAGACCGAAAGCAGGACCTTCTGGTTTGCCCTCTCTGACTCCAGCCCTGGTTAGCAAGAAGGGAGTGCCAGGACATGTCTGCAGATGCTGGGAAACCACCCACCATCAGCTTGCTTGGTGGTGGTGTTGAAGATTGGGTCTCACACTAGCCCAGGATGGCCTCAAATTTACCATCCTCCTGCATCTGCCTCTTATGTGCTGGGATTATAGGCATGAGCTATCACATCAGGGCAGCATGCTTGGTTTATTTAACAAGAAATCATAACTTTATTTTTTGGTAGCAGGAACAGGGACATCCGTGTCTGAAGAACAGAACTCTGCAGCTATGGCTGGGGAGATAAGGTTGATTTAGAAACAAGCACATCACAGGTGCTTCTGGTCAATTTTCTTTTAAAAATTATCTTAATATTTTATGTGTGGGTGTTTTTGCCTGCATAAATATCTATGCACTAAGATCATGCTTGGTGCCCATAAAGGCTAGAAGAGGCATAGGATCTGTTGAAACTAGAATTACAGTTGATAGTCATATGAGTGACAGGAATTGAACCCAGGTCCTCTGGAAGAGCAGCCATATTAACTGCCAAGCTCTTTCACCCAGCCCTGAACCCTTACTATTCACTTCTCTTTTTGAGAGTTTCTCTGTGTAGCCTTGGCTGTCCTGTGCTGGGATTAGACACTCAGTGCTCAGCTCCAACTTTGTCTTCCTTTGCCCTCTTCATGCTGAGTGACTGCCGTGTGTATATGAGCCCTCACAAACCTGAAATAGTTATTCCTTTCGACATTAAGGAAACTCAGTTGGCTTGCCAACAAAGGCCAAATGGCTACAGGGCCTGTCCCTTAGGATCCCTGCCCATGTCCGTGCCACCACGGCTCACCTAGGCCTTCCATGTGGTCTGAAGTTCCTATGAGGCGTGTCATAAACTGTATTTGTCTGCCAGGTCACAGGTGGCTCTGAACCCTTCGGAATTGTATGGTATCACCTTTCTTGATCCTGGGCTCTAGAATAAGACACCTAGTTCGTCTTATTCTAGTGTATATTTTATTTTTCCTCTCTGTTTTCCCTTGGATACCAGCAGGTAAGAGTTATGAGTTTTGTTTTTTTTTTTTTTTTTCAAGACGGGGTTTTTCTGTGTAACAGCCTGGCTGTCCTGGACTCGCTTTGTAGACCAGGCTGGCTGAGAACTCACAGAGATCCGCCTGCCTCTGCCTCCCAAGTGCTGGGATTAAAGGCATGCGACGATGACGCCGCCGCCGCCGCCGCCGCCACCACCACCCGGCGAGTTATGAGTTTTATGTTGTTCACCAGCAGACCCTAACATGTAAGTACTCCATAGAAGCCAAATGGATTGGAGGATGAGGTAAGAATGAGATGAATACATTCCTGACTGTAAATTGGGCTATGTAAACATGAACTGTGAAAGCCGTGGCTTCGTTTTCCACAGATAAAAGGCATCAAGCTAAAAACACACCAAAACCCCAGAGAACCCAAAGCAAGAAAGAAATCAGTGGCGGCTGGAGAGATGGCTCAGTGGTGAAGAGCACTGGCTGTTCTTCCAAAGAACCCAGGTTCAAATCCAGCACCCACATGGCAGTACACAGCTGTCTGTAATTACCCAGTGTGGTGGCGCACATCTTTAATCCCAGCACTCGGGAGGCAGAGGTGGGCAGATCTCTGCAAGTTCAAGGCCAACCTGGTCTACAAAGTGGATCCAGGACAGCCAGGGCTACACACAGAAACCTTGTCTCAAAAAAAAAAAAAAAATCAATTTAAAACAGGACATTATTAAAGTTACTTAACCATCTCTACTACTTAATCAAATGTTGCCAGACACATTTAAACTGAGAAAAAAAGTTTTAATAACACACATACATTCAGAGGACTTTAAACAAGATACAGTATAAAATTTTAAAAGAAAAGCGGGGAGGGAGAAGAAACATTGCATTTACTGCCTAAGAGCTAGTAGATTAGCTGGCTGACAAGAATGCATCGGGAAAACTGAGGCACAGGTGAAGTGAAGTGTGCCTGCACTGTGAGCAGGCCT
Organism: Lophiomys imhausi; assembly: GCA_907164525.1. Taxonomy (NCBI): domain Eukaryota; kingdom Metazoa; phylum Chordata; class Mammalia; order Rodentia; family Muridae; genus Lophiomys; species Lophiomys imhausi. The sequence goes on along the minus strand of CAJQZJ010000528.1, from coordinate 1,303,423 downwards.
ACCTACCTACCGAGGTCCAGCCGTGGGGACTCACATGCCCGCCACCTGTACCCCACCTTTGCCTCCTGAGAGACAAGCCAAATCAGTTCTCCCAACTCAGCAGCTTGTCAATGAGTCACTTTTTAAAATTTAAAAAATTACTCTTGGTTTAAAGACTCCACACACTATTACTGGCCAGTCCCCACCAACTGTATCTGTTTTGACTGGGGTGGGGGGAAGCAAAGAGCAAATGCATCAACAGAGCCTGGATGGTATCACACTATCTCATCTATCTTTTACTGGGGATATGTATATATATTTTTTGTGAAGTCAAAAGCAAGCTACTACTTGCATCCAAAACAAAAACAAAACGCCAACCTTCTGAAAGGTGACAAAGGCACCGCTGCCTGCCATCAGGAGATAAGACAGAAAAATGCACAGATGCCGACGTTAGTGGTACACAGGTGACTGCACGGAGAGCCTCTTCCCTTGACATGTTATTACAGACCTGTAGTTTAGGGAACAAGAAAAGCAGGACAGAAAAGGCAAACAGTCCCACACAGAAGCACACGTACTTTAACCGCTAGCTTGCGGGAGGGTAGTGAGTCTAACACACACATCCACAACACTAGACAAGGGTTATTCTTGGCACAGTAATATTGCCAAACACACCACCACTCAGTGCAAGCTTTGTTTGTCAAGTCCCACACGGGGCCTGACAGTCTCTGTGCAATGAACACTTTCTCCCTCTCTACCATCCCAGTTTCTGGGGAACAAAGGTGGAGGGAGACAAATCATGGGGACTCAGGAGATGGAAATACTTGATTTGGGAGAAAACCCATGAGCTACTTGTGCTAAAATAGAATCACAAAATTTCTACGAGAACCCAAATGTAAATACTGACTGGACTATGACTCGGAGACTGAAGACTGCTACCAGAGTCGTAAATACAAAGGCCTAAACTGATGTCTGGCCATTTATTTTAAAGGGACAGATAAAGTATTTTTCTCTAGTGGAGAAAGACAATTGAAAATAGATTTTATTCTTATTGGAACTGCTAAATATGAATGTATCAAAGTGGTTTTAATTTGATGGGCAGTTATTGGTTGAAACTGCAATACAAAAGGGTCACTTAAAAACCTGAATAACCCACTTGTCCCCGTCAATATACACAATAGAAAATATTTACACACTGTAATTACAAGCAATATAAGCAGATTTTTATACTTTGAGATTTTGTACACTTTACACAATGCAAAATGAGAAAAATATGAACACTTATAAAATTACACACAAATAATGTATCTACAAGGTATTAAATTACAGAGTGAAAGCCCCCATTGTTGGGCAGATAGATGCCAGAGCCCCTAGCTTCTGTCAACTCTAACTCTTTGTATCTATCTCTTTAACCACAGTGGCATTTGTAACAATACCCTTGAGAGGTAGCATCAGGATAATATTCTTACCAGTAAACTCAACACAGAATAAAACTTTTGTTGGTCTGACTCTTGGAGCCTCAATCAGCCTCAGCTTTTGAAAATTTGATTTGTTTAGTCTTCCTTATAAAATCTCTAACTGCCCAATGCTTGACATGAGCTCAAAAGTTACTAATGCTATTTTCAAATGATAAATTTAAGATAAAATGGTTTTTATTCCTAAGCCTCAATTTAGAGGTAGAAAGTTAGCTCTCAGAACTTATTTTCTCCCCTCAAACCATAAATATTGAGCCCAGTTCCCTTTTCCACCACCCCCTGCCCCACACAGACATTAGCATGCTCAGGAGGGAGCAAGCCACTCCAGCCAATATTCAAAGGATAAGTAGTTGGCATTCCTTTCAGGAAGCAAACCTTCCCCAGAGTGTTACTACCAAAGGTTTCAAAGGGCCTCAGACTCAATCTAGCAGGTGCACCTCTGCTAACCCTCTACCATCTAAACTAAAGGATGGCTTTCCAGTGTTTAAAAGAATTCAGAGCAGCTGTGGTTTTCAAGTGCAACAACTTCAAGATACAAACTCGGACACCCACGCACCTGTGCACAAGTGCGAGCGTACACGAGTATACACACACACACACACACACACACACACACACACACACACACACACACACACAC
>CAJQZJ010000528.1:1285052-1301322 GCA_907164525.1 Lophiomys imhausi | reverse complement strand
CACACACACACACACACACACACACACACACACACACACACACACACGTGTCCCCAAAATAAACACCATCAAGGCCTCTGCTAAATTATATACTCATTGAAGAAAGTTTTTGGAAACTTCCAGATTTTTAAGCCTTTATACAGAGACTTCTGTAATATTGTTACCAATGGACAGAATTCTAGCTTAGCTGAGATTTTATGATTAAACCAGTATTTTAAAAATATATGCATTTACAAGAAATCCTAAACAAACTGCTTACGAATGTTTTGGCATTTTAAAGACAGCTACTACCTTGTAGCTTACTCTTTTCCTCTAAGGGCAATCTGACAACATATCAGATGTCTGTTTCTTAAATTGATTTTAAATATATTTAAAAACCTCAGATTTATAATCTTGAATAGTAAAGGATATGTATGGGCTGAAACTGCCTATGGTTTATGGGGTCACAGAAGAGACCAATACTTCTAACTACAGAGCTCTATTCTAAGCCTTCCCTTTGCACCCTAAAATAACCAAGAGGGAAATGAAAACCAGCTGGACCTTGGCCTTTGCTTCAATGTCCAACTCTTCAAGCTGGTCCATGCTTTTCTTCTTTATTTTCTGTGATGATCCAAGTGTTATGACGCCACCGAACAATATAACCACTGAAAACTTAGCAAGAGATGCTAGAAAGGGCAGGCTGGATCCGTAGCCACCAGCTGCTTCTAGCCCTACCCTCCTTTTACCAAGCCCTTGGTCTTTCCTCTACGGTCAGCTGCAGATGGCATTTCAGATCTGCTTCAGAAACGGCAAAGTCTTCATCAACAGCATCATACTACATATGCAACTGCACACAGCTGTGTTCCTTAGCATTTGTTAGATCCCACAGTAATCCTCTTGGAAAGGCCCTTCTCAGTTTGTGTTTTTGCTGCTGTAACTGCTGTTAAGAATCTGGCACCCAGAAGTCATGAAGCTGCCCCTGGAGAAGGGAGAAAAGAAACAAACTATAAATTAATCCTTCTAAAACTACAAATCACTGGACAGCAGGCTTTGATAATGAAAGTAACAAAATCATTATATATACAATCTCTGAAAACAAATCTATTCATTCATTCATTCATATTTTGGTTTTTCTTTTTTTTTTAGTTTTTCAAGACAGGGTTTCTCTGTGTATCTCTGGCTGTTCTGGACTCGCTTTGTAGACCAGGCTGGCCTCGAACTCACAGAGATCCGCCTGCCTCTGCCTCCCAAGTGCTGGGATTAAAGGCGTGCGCCACCACCGCCCGGCTGTATTTTGGTTTTTCAAAACAGTGTCTCTGTGTATCCCTGGCTGTCCTGGACTCCCTCTGCAGACCAGGCTGGCCTCAAACTCACAGAGATCTGCCTGCCTCTGCCTCCCAAGTGCTGGGATTAAAGGCATGTACCACCATGCCTGGCACTAAATCTTTTTTATTTGAGACAGGGTCTTACTATGCAGCCCTGGATAACTTTGAACTCACAGAGATCTGCCTACCTCTGCCTTTCAAGAGCTGGGACTAAAAGTACAAAGCAACCATGCTCAGTTGAAAATTTCTTATAATTTTATAACCTTTAACTTTTGTGCTCTGGCAATAAAAATGTATAATATAAATACTCACAAGGGATATATTTAAGGAAATTAATGTGTTAAACTGATTAGTATCAAGTTTTGGTAATAATGCCACATTAACACAGAGAAGTGGCCTTAAATTACTGAGGGAACTGGAGAAATGACTCAGTGGCTAAAAGCACGGACCACCCAAGGCAGCTCACAACTGTCCTAGGATATCTGACATACTATTCTGGCCATCAAGGTTACCGGGCACATAAGTGGTACACAGACATACATGAACACAAAACACCCTACACACAAATAAAATAATAATAAACAACAACAAAAAGCCCCACGCTGCACAAAGGAAAGTTGAGAACACTCTCAAGCTCAGCTGGTGGGAGTCTTCCTAGCACGCACAGGGACAGGGACCCAGGTTTGATTGTCAGCCCAGAGTGAGCAGGGTGTGCTGGTCACACCTGTAATTCTAGCAGTGCAGGAAGAAGTAATAAGACCAGAGGTCCCAGGTCATTGCTGGCTACGAAGAGAGTTAGTTCAAGGGCAGCCTGAAATAGAGACCTCACTATATTGTGTTGGTGTTTTGAGACAGGGTTTCTCTGTGTAAAAACTGGCTGTCCTGGACTCACTCTGTAGAGCAGGCTGGCCTCCAACTCACAGAGATTCCCCACCTCTGTCTCCTGAGTGCTGGGATTAAATGTGTGCGCCACCACGCCCGGGTGAGAAATAGTATTCTTATTGGTCGGAAAGCAGAAATAACTTGTCTCATCTTGTTAAGTGGATAACTCAAATGCTACATATCCATACAGTCAAATGCTGTTTAGCAACAGAAAGGATATACATACTACAACATGGATTTCTGTATCACTGTCAGGTAAAAGCTGGCTGGTCATGACAGACCATAGTTTACCCATGTGTAGAAACTATCTGGAAGAGGAAAATCTGCAGACAGCAGACAAGCACCTGCCTAGAGCTTACAGTGAGCAAAGAGAGGCCTAGAGGTGCTAGAGGGAGGAACGAGGAGGACCGTCCAAGTTAAAGTGCTCAGTTCTGTGCACACAGACCAAGTGGTGACATGTTCAACACACATTTTAACAACTGTTAGACGTGCTCGTGAGAAGCTGAAGCGATGGCTCGGTGGTTAAGAACACTTGACTGTTCTTCCAAAGGACCTGGGTTCAAATCCCACCATCCACATGGCAGGTGTCTTTAACTCCAAGCTCTGTCATACATGCAGGCAAAACACCAATGCCCATAAAAGTAAACAAGTTATTTTTTTAAAAGTATTTGTGAAATAACCTCCATTTAATTCAATGTGACTCCCTTTAAATGAGTGCAAGCCATTTCTGAAAATGGACAGAAAGTAAATAAACCCTAAAATTCAGACAAATCATTCATTATACAGTAGTTTTCATAATAAATAAAACTGTTAAATAAAATGACACCTGAGTAGGCCGACAGTTCTGGATTATTTCCTGCCATTTTCCATGTATCCTGGCAACCAAGTCTTTCACCTTAAAAATAACAAAAAGAGGAAAAGATCAGACCATAGCATCGTCACTTAAAGTCAGTTTAGCATCTCACAACCACTGCTGTGGAGGTACATGGCTGTACTCCCAGCACGCAGGAGAAACACTCTGAGCTGCAGCCTGAGATCTTGCTTCAGAAAACCAAAACAAATAGTAACAGCAAAAATAAATACAGAAAGCCATACACGTCTCATTCCTATCACAGGCTGGTATCCAAAAATTCTATTCCACTTTTGTTAAGAAAAAGCTACTCGGGCTGGAGAGATGGCTCAGCGGTTAAGAGCACTGGCTGCTCTTCCAGAGGTCATGAGTTCAATTCCCAGCAACCACATGGTGGCTCACAACCATCCATAATGAAATCTGGTGCCCTCTTCTGGCCTGCAGATATACCTGCAGACAGAACACTGTATACATAATAAATACATCTTTAAAAAAAAAAAAAAAAAAAAAAGAAAAAGCTACTCATCCTTTGGGGAGGCTTTCAAATGACAGTATGTTTTCTTTTATTACCATAATTAATTTTTTTCATAATCTAAAATGTCAACATGATTATGACTTAATTTTGTTGTTTGTTAATGTTTTTTGAGACAGGGTCTCTCATGTAATCCTGGCTGTCCTGGAACTCCCTATGTACAGCAGGGTGGCCTCAAATTCAAGAGATCCACCTACCCCTACTTCCTGAGCGCTGGTATTAAAGGTGTGCGTCACCACACCCATTGTTAATTTTCTTTAATTTTATATTATGTGTAAGGGTGTTTTGCCTGCATGCACATCATTGTTAATTGCCCACCGAGGCCAGAAGAGGGCTTCAGATCCCCTGGAACTTGAGTCACGACCTATAGATAATTGCGAGCTGCCACGTGGGTGTTAGAAATCTAATCCTGGTCTTCTGGAAGATCAGTCAGTTCTCTTAACCACTAAGCCACCTCTCTAGTTCTTAATTTCCTTTTTAAAAATTTAAAAATGCGGGGCATGGTGGCGCACACCTTTAATCCAAACACTGGTAGGCAGAGGCAGGTAGATCTCTGAGTTCAAGGCTAGTCTGGTCTACAAAGTGAGTCCAAGACAGCCAAGGCTACACAGAGAAATCATGTCTTGAAAACCAAAAACAAACAAACAAAAGAATTACTATTCTATGAGATAGGTTTGCCATTTGTAACTCTGGCTAACCTTAAACTTAAGGCAATTTTCTGCCTCTGCCTCCTGAGTTCAGGGATTACAAAAGTACACCACCGGGCTGGAGAGGTGGCTCAGAGGTTAAGAGCACTGGCTGTTCTTCCCAAGGTCCTGAGTTCAATTCCCAGCAACCACATGGTGGCTCACAGCCATCTCCATTGAGATCTGCCCGGGGAAATATATGTAGAGCAAATACTGTATACATAATAAATAAATAAAAAATGTTAAAAAAAAAAAAAAACAAAAGTACACCACCACGCCTGGTTTCCTGTTCCTAAAGATGGTCCAGAGAATCATAAGTATGCCATTAAAGAAATCCCTACTTTCTACTCTCTGGCTTTTGAACACCCAGCTACGGAAGCTGAAGGTGCACGATGTTATAGGGCCCAACGCATTGGCTGTTCCCACCATCACCACAGCTTGTTTTTAAACAAAGAAAACAAAACACATGGGGCTGGAGATATGGCTCAGTTGCTAAAAGCACTTGTTGCTCTTACAGAAGACATAAGTTTGAGTGACCTGCACAGTAGCTCACAACCATTTATAACTCCAGATCCAGGGAAGCCAATGCCCTCTTCTGACACCCAAGGGTACTAGGCACAAACGCAGTGCAGACAGACACATGCAAGGAAATACTCACACCTAAAGTTAAATAAATAAGCCTAAATTAAAAAAAAAAAAAGGATTCAGGAATAATTCTGCTACCCACCCCCTTTTGGTTTTTCAAGATGGGGTTTCTCTGTGTAGCCCTGGCTGTGCTGGAACTTGCTCTGTAGACCAGGCTGGCCTAAAACTCAGAGATCCACCTGCCTCTGCCTCCCAAGTGCTGAGACTAAAGGTGTGTGCCACCACAGAATTAGAAGATGCAGCCTTCCTGCCACCCCCTCCCTATGTTAATGCTACAAACATTTGCAGCCAGCACCTGCTGTGTGCAGAGTTAGCTAGTCTGTGCCAAAATCAAAGGTTTCCACAAAGTGAAGCCCTTCCAGTCTACTACAGTGCTTCACAATACAAAATGAGCAACAGAAGGGTTCACTTACCACTCTTTTTTTTTTTTTTTTTTTTTTGGTTTTTCGAGACAGGGTTTCTCTGTGTAACCCTGGTTGTCCTGGACTCACTTTGTAGACCAGGCTGGCCTCGAACTCGCAACGATCTGCCTGCCTCTGTCTCCCGAGTGCTGGGATTAAAGGTTTGTGCCACCACCGCCTGGCTTCACTTACCACTCTTGTTTAGCTCTTAACATTATTGCTTGAGGAAAATATTTCTCTCTCTTTGTGTGTGTGTGTGTTTATGTTTTGAGGCAGGGTCTCATGTATCCCCCACACTGGCCTCTAATGACAAACCCCCCTCCCACTCATCAAGTGCTGGGAATGCAGGCATGTTCTACCACACCCAGAATAAAGTATTTAAATGAGACAGCAAAAATAAAATAAATAAAATAAAAATTATTTATTTTTTTCAGTTTTTCAAGACAGGGTTTCTCGTGTAGCCCTGGATGTCTTGGACTCACTTTGTAGACCAGGCTGGCCTCGAACTCAGATCCACCTGCCTCTGCCTCCTGAGTGCTGGGATTAAAGGTGTGCACCACCACGGCCGACTCAGAAAAAAAATTTTGAGACAGATTTTCACTATGTAGCTCTGATGACCTAGAAAGTGGTTATATAGGGGGCTGGAGAGATGGCTCAGCGGTTGAGAGCACTGGCTGCTTTTCCAGAGGTCATGAGTTCAATTCCCAGCAACCACATGGTGGCTCACAGCCATCCATAATGAAATCTGGTGCCCTCTTCTGGCCTGCAGATATACCTGCAGACAGAACACTGTATACATAATAAATAAATCTTAAAAAAAAAAAAAAAAAGTGGTTATATAGACCAGGCTGGCGTTGAACTTACTGAGATCTGCTTATCTCTCAAGAGCTGGCATTAAAGAAGTGATCTATCCAATAACATAGACTTTGTTACCTATCAATGCGACAATTTGCCCTAGGGGTGCCACCATATAGGCTTCCAGTGCAAGAGGAAGCTCTTAGACCTCATGTGACTGTTGAACTGAGAGGGGCTGATTTGTAGGCACACTCTACATCGGAGGAGTGGGATGGGTGGGAGAGGGAGGAGAGGATGGGAGGGTGGAACTGGGAGGGGTGGAAAGAGGGCACTGTGATGGAGATGTAACTTGATGTAATAAATAAACATTATAATAAAAAAAGAAAAAGAAAAAAAAAAAAAAGAAGTGATCTATCATCCTCGGCCATAAGTCAGAAAGAAACAGGTGGCAGAGGCAGGTGGATCACTGAGTTCAAGGTCAGTCTGGTCTACAGAGAAGTTCCAGGACAGCCAGGGCTACACAGAAAAATATTATCTCAAAAACAAATAAACAAAAAAGTTTTTTTGGAGACAAAAAGTCTCCACTTTTCCCTACTATGTAAAGTTTACAAACTGTCTCAATGACACCCAGCAACAAGTTTTGGGGAAGTATGAAGGTACTAACCTATTTCAACGAGATCATCCCCTGAAGCAACTTGCATGGACCACTAGCTCACCCTCTAAGAGAGGCTCTGCCAACAATCTTGTTGGGCCAGCTTTAAGAAACAAAACCCACCTTTAATCCCAGCACTTGGGAGGCAGAGGCAGGTGGATCTCTGTGAGTTAGTTCTAGGCCAGCCTGGTCTACAAAGTGAGTCCAAGACAGCCAGAGCTGTTACACAGAGAAACCCTGTCTCGAAAAACCAAAAAAAAAAAGGAGACAAAGCCCAGGTCAGTGAAATGGCTTAGTGGGTAAAAGCACTGGCTGTGTAAGTCTGGTAGTCTGAGTTCCTAACGATTGGACCCATATCATGTGGGTGAATTCATTCCTGTAAGATGTCCTATGAGCAACATGGCACATACAACCCTCTCCCAAATAGGAGATAAAATGTAAAAAAACAAAACAAAACAAAAATAATGAAACTTCAACCTTTGGTAGTCCCTCTTGGAACATCTGTCAGCAAAAGTACCACACATATCAGTAACTAGCCACACTCCAGAGTATACCACTGAGGCTAAGGCTTTGTGTCTGAGAGCAAGGGTTGTTACTCCCAACTGTATTTAAAAATCTGATTCTGGGCTGGAGAGATGGCTAAGCGGTTAAGAGCACTGGCTACTATTCTTCCAAGGGTCCTGAGTTCAATTCCCAGAAACCACATGGTGGCTCACAACCATCCACAATGTGATCTGATGCCCTCTTCTGGCTACAGGTGTACATGCAGATAGAGTATTCATATACACAAAATAAATAAATCTTGAAAAAGACATTGTAATAAAAAAAAATCTAATTCTATTTCATGAGTTCTTATTTTCATATTTAAAATGTCTAACACACACTTATGAAACCGCAGTGAGTACTGTCCATATCACCAGTTTCTGCAGCTAAGCACTCCTGAGTGCTGGGATTAAAGAAAGGTGCATGCCACCACCGCCTAGCCTATTCCATTCTCTTAAACTTGGTTTTCCACTGTCTTTGTCTACACAAAACTTTAAGGAAACAAAAGACAAGAAAACTTTAGTAAGCTTACCAAGGAACCAATTCCATCTAACAGCTTGGGCTAGGTGATACAGAACTCAGACTGGAGTCTGAACAAAACAATTTCAGTGAGGCAGCAGCTATTATCCTATCCTCTGTAAGTAAAATGACTTTCCCACCATCATGGAATTTCATGACTACTGTTTTGTAATTACATATAAGCATAAATTTAAGCAATGTCTCAGTATTGAAGACACAAGGCTCACATGTATGGAGCAGAGTATCTTCACCATGCTCACCCTCACTCTTCAGTGAGTATTGGGCTGTACCTGTCTTGCCCCCACAGCACTCCTGCTGCAGATGTGTGCCAGCACTCCAGTGTGTGGGGGAGCTGGGAACCCCAGGCCTTTGCAGCAGGCACTTCACACCCATGCAAAGGCTTTAATTTGTAGAAAGGAAAAACAAAAGGTCCCAATAGTGCTAAAGAAATTTTCTCTTTGGGAGTCAGGATTTCAGAACAAAAAGTAAAGTGAAAAATGTATTTCCTCTGAGATTATTTTTTACTTGTTCTTTCAACCTAGCTAGAAGCTAACTTGTTTATCCAAGTCCTAACCCAGGTGGTAATTAACATCTGTAGTCCTAGTACTCAAGAGGGTAAGGCAGGAGGCTCAAAAATTTGATATTTGGCTAGTGAGAAAATCTAGTAGGTAAAAGCACCAAGTCTGTCTGTCCTTCCTATTTTTAGGTTTTTCGAGACAGGGTTTCTCTGTGTATCCATGACTGTTCTGGACTTCCTTTGTAGATCAGGCTGACCTTGAACTCACAGAGATAGCCTGCCTCTGCCTCCCAGGTGCTGGGATTAAAGGCATGCGCCACCATGCCTGGCCAAGTCTTTACTTTCAAATTTAATTCTTAAATTAACTTGTTTGCCACCAAGCCTAACAATCTGAGTTTGAGCCTCAGGATCCACATGATGGAAGGAAAGGACCGACTCCCATAGGCTGTCATGTGTCCTATATACCCACTAATACATATACACTGGAGTTTGTGCATACCCATCCTGACCTGAGAAATAAATGGTATTAAAAACCCCAAAAGTGTGAGGAAATCCAGGCACAGTTTATCACAGGTGGATGCCTGTGATAAACACTTGGAAGGCAAAGGCAGATGGATCTGTCTGAGTTCAAAGTTCGCCTGGTCTACATAATAAGTTCTAGGCCAACAGGGCTGCATGGTGAGATCTTGTCTCAACAAAACAGAAAGAGCTTGAGCCAAGCCTAGGCTATATAATAAAACTGTCTTTACTTTAAAAAGTCCTTTTCATATTCTTTGGGAAAAAAAAAATATCTTGCTGAGTATCCAATGAAGTGGCCCTATACACACTACACTAAGCTATACCCACAAGCCCTCATGTATTTTTTTTTTTCCAAAGAGCAGCTTGTGTATTTCTCTTGCTTACATTTTCTTTTTCTTCCAACAGGACCTTACTGTGTTGTCCAAGAAGGCCTGGGATCCATGTTTTCCTGCCTTAGTCTCCCAAGTGCTGGGGTTATTGGTGGCACTACCAATAAAACAGGAGGCGGGCACTCAGTGGGTGGAGTGCTTGGCGTGTAAGCCTGTGGCCTGGAGTTCGAATCCCCAGAATCAATGTGCAGCCAGTGTAGCAATACATATCTATAGTAACTGGAAGCTCAAAGGCCAACTAAATTCTGTTTTTTGATTTTTCGAGTTTCTCTGTGTAACAGCTCCAGCTATCCTAGACTTGTTCTGTAGACCAGGCTGGCCTCGAACTAGAAGAAATCCACCTGCCATTCCCTCCCAAGTGCTGGGATTAAAGGTGTGTGCCACCACCCCCGGCCCTAGACTGCTTTAAATCAGGCATAAAGCAAGGACTGACCCTCGTAACTGGTCTTAGAGCTCCCCAAGTGCACCACGTCATGCACACGCCCACACGCCATAAATAATCCACTTACTTTAGTTCTGTAGAAAAGTCTTGCATCTTCCCTAATATCACACTTAACATGCTTTTCCAATGCTCCACAAAGCAGCACGAAGTGTTTCTATGTAAAACAAAACAAATGCAAAACATGTCTTTCAAAATAATAGGCTGTGCAGTCAAAAAAACTAAATTGCTTATAACTTATTTGATGGAGTCCTACCAGTGAAAGGTGTTGACTTCTCTAAGAACACAATGGCTATGACACATTGCTAGTTAATTTTAAAATATACAAAGGAACTAGGTGTGGTGTGGCATGGCACATGCTTATTAGTTCTAGCTGTTAGGCTGAGGCAGGAGGACCACTTGAAGATTATCCTGACAAACAAAATAATGAGATCCTCTTTCTTGGGGAAAAAAAGCAAAAAGTAGGCCTATTGGAATCACTCAGTGGGTAAACTTGCTTCCAGGCCTGACACATGTTCAACCCTCAGTACCCACCAGGTGGGCTGAGCACCGACCGCCATGTGGGCTTTGGCATTCTTGTGTGCACACAACTTAACCCATAATACTTTTCTGTACTTCCTGAGTAGAGTTTTGCCTTACAGGCATGTGTAACAACTGTGATAGTACTCTTGGTTCTTTAAAAAAAAAAAAAAAAGCCTGCCTCCCTGCCCTTTACTGGGCATGGAGAGATAGTTCAATAGATTTTTGTGCCTAATCCACATTAGGCATCTCACAACCAACTGTTAACTGTCGCTCCAAGGGATCTGGGGTCTTTGGCCTTCAAGGGCACCTGCACTCACATGTGCATACATGAAGACACATACACCTACATGAAAATAAAACTTTAAAAATAAAAGACCTTATTACTGTGTAAGTATATATGTCTGTGTGGGCACAGGTGGGGTCAGAAGACAACTTTGTAGAGCTGATTCTTTCCTCCTTTTCACTGGATTCTAAGGCATGAACTCAGATTATTAGGCTTGTTCAGCAAGCACTTTACCTGCTAAAACACCTTGCTAGTCTCCTATGCTTAAAAATAAAAATTACAGCCGGGCGTTGTGGCGCACGCCTTTAATCCCAGCACTTGGGAGGCAGAGGCAGGCGGATCTCTGTGAGTTCGAGGCCAGCCTGGTCTATAAAGCAAGTCCAGGACAGCCAGGGCTGTTACACAGAGAAACCCTGTCTCGAAAAACCAAAAAAAAAAATAAAAATAAAAATAAAAATTACATTTATTTATTTTTAGGTTTTCCAAGACATAGTTTCTCTGTGTAACCACCCTTGCTGTCCTGGACTCACTCTGTAGACCAGGCTGGCCTTGAACTCACAGAGATTCACCTGCCTCTGCCTCCCGAGTGCTGGGATTAAAGGTGTATGCCACCACACCTGGTTGTATGGGATTTTTGTTTTTGGTCTATTTCTGAGACAGGGTCTGACTGCATAGTAGCCATTCTCAACCTGTAGGTCAAGTCCCCTTTGGGGGTCACATATCAGATATCCTGCATATCAGGTATTTACATGACCATAACAGTAGCAAAGTTACAGTTTTTTATTTATTTTTTTTTAGGTTTTTCAAGACAGGGTTTCTCTGTGTATCCTTGACTGACCTGGACTCACTTTGTAGACCAGGCTGGCCTTGAACTCACAGAGATCCACCTCCGTCTGCCTCCCAAGTGCTGGGATTAAAGGCATGTGCCACCACGCCCGGCAATTACAGACAGCTGTGAACTGCAATGTGGGTGCTGGGATTTGAACCCTGGTCCTTTGGAAGAGCAGTCAGTGCTCTTAACTGCTGAGCCATCTCTCCAGCCTCAAAATTACAGTTATGAAGTATTAGCAATGAAATAATTTTATGGTTGGGGTCTCCATAACATGAGAGACACCGAGTTAGGAAGGCTGAGAATCACTGACCTATATGTAGCCCTGCCTGGAACTTAATATAGACCCCAGGCACAAACTCATGGTAATAATCCTTTCTCAGCCTCCAAAATTCTGGGGTTATAGGCATGAGCCGATTTAGCCAGCAAGCATAGACTTTCATTAATAGAGAATCAAATTTATTTACCCCAAAGAGTCTTCTTGTCTGGAGAAGTGGTGCATGCCTTTAACCCCAGCATTTGGGAGGTGGAAGGAGAAGCAGAAGTTTAAGGTTAGTTACCCTCAGCTATATCAGCAACTGGAGACCAGCCTGGGCTACATAAGAGCCTATCTTAAAATAGTTGGCCTGGTAGCACATATTTTTAATCAGGTTCTTGGGGAGTGCTGGGATTAAAGGTGTACACTACCATGCCTGGCTTCAAAAGTGAAACTCTTAATATGGAGCTATTATTCAGAAATGCATATTTGAAGCAGACAGTAGTTTAATTTTAACTCGGATGGTAAACATTTCTAAATAACACTTAACAATTACGTTTGTGTATATGTAGATATGCCATGGCACACAATGTGGCAGTCAGAGGCAAATGACAGGTTGGCTCTCTCCCTCACATGTGGGGCCTGGGGATTGAGCTTGGGCTGGCAAAGCTGGTGGCAAGTGACTTTACCCACTGAGCTATCTCCCTGGTCTCTCTAAATAAGCATTTTTAGAGGTACTTTAGTTTTCTAAAGGAAAACAAAAGTGAGTGGAGATTCAAAGAAGAAGATAGGAAGAAAGCAGCTAAAAGCCAGTCCACTTTGTGACCCTGGTGTCTTATGAATATATTACACTATTGCCAGGTCATGGTCATTAAGCTCCACTCTGAGAAAATTGTTGATAAATAATTCTTGTCACTATGAAGTGGTTGCAGGATACTATGACTATCCTCCAGGGCACACTCTGATTTATTTCTAGAGAAAACAGTCTACATTTAAGTTGTCTTCTAACACACACATGCTCATTCATTCCAACAGAAATTCCTATTTATAGTAACACTAAATGTTACCTACCCGTTGTCCAGAAGAAAAAGAATGAGAACAACTAACTTCCCCAACTAAATGAAGAAGAACGTAGGTCAGGTAATATGCCTGTTAGAGAGATGAAGAAAATTACTACCCATGAAGAGCCACCAAAATATACCACCCCAGTCTACCGATTAACTAAGTTGCCCAAGAAAGACAGGATTTAACTTAGTTTGTGAGGAAGGAAAAAACAGGCACTTAAACCAGACAGATTTCTAAGTTAAGTGCTTGCTTTTTGCTGCCTTACAACTGTGTTAGTACAAGGCCACAGCAGAACATTACTAACAACCAACCCCCTCACCCAACTCCTCACCCTGAAGGATTTTCAGACAGCAACAAATTCTGAAACAGTTTACTATATGCTCCTAGGTATTCTCTGAGGTCTAGCTCTGGATACCTGCTTTTCAAGTTCTAAATGAAGACTGTCATCAATAGTTTCATTTGGTTGTTCACCCCTTTTCTTCAAGACCATTTTCTTCAACAAATCTGAAGGCTTCATCTGCACTAGATATCGATGCAGCACTGAGATCTATCAAGAGAAGAGAGACCGGTCAAGTCTAAACAGTGTAGTGCTCTTTCTTGAGTGAATTCCAGTGTGCCCACTCTCATTCTGGCACCTTTTCCTGGCTTGATAGTTCTATGAGATCTTTTTTGTTTGTTTACTTGAAAGTCCTCAAATACTTAAGGTGTTTTAGTTTAAGATTTAGTATTTGTATTTAGGATAAATGCTTAGAATAAGATCAAATGATATTATAATAGAGGTCACTTAATTCTAAAAAAGCACCACCGTTTATCCAATGTGGTAGCTCATGCTTACAGTCCCAACACTTGAAGCTAAAGCAGGAGGATCACTGGAGTTCAGAGCTGACTGGGTTATTAGTGAGTGGCAGGTCTGACTGACACTGAGCAGTATGCCTGATGGTTAATCACTCATACAGTTCTCTTTTCTATAAATATAAAAGGAAAAGGTGACAGACAAGACAGACATTAGTAAGACCAATAGCAGAAATCTTATCCTCGATTTCTATAAATATTGCTGAATGGACTGAGGGCTTTTTATTATCTGTGGCTCAGGAATAGTGCCCATGTATCTGTAATAAGTTCCACTTTCCCCTGACTGAGGTGGGAGTCAGTTCTGTTGCACAGCATCTTGTGCATATTCTTACACACTGCTTCACACAACTACATTATGTCTTCCAGAGTAGAGTCTCATTTTTTATTTATTCCCAGGACATAACCTAGTCCCTTATAGTGAATCACAATTCAAACAACAGTACAGGGAAATCCAAAGTTTTGTGATTTTTTTTTTAGAACCAAGGGCAGCCCTATTAGTGTTTGCAAAGTCATCATAACTCAGAGTGCTGTTTCTGTAAGATCCACTTATGCATACTCATATATACCTACCATATCCTCTACTTAACAAGAATTGGAGGCAAACCACATTAAGCCATACGACCTATAAACACTATATTAAAACAGATATAAGATGTGGTTAATAGTTTTGCATTTTCTAATCCTGTGATCACACTGCTAACCTTGGGAAATTGAATAAATTCTTAACATCACAGCCCCTAACAGCACATTATGATTTTCTCAATAGTTTATTTACAGATTAATTTATCTATAATTGCCATAAAGGGTAGAGGCTATACCATCTCCATTTCACAGATGAAAAAACTAAATCTTTTTTATTAGGTATAATGTGAAAGATTCCATCAACATATCGTGCTTGAAAATTTTTTTTTCGAGACAGGGTTTTTCTGTGTACCAAGCCCTGGCTGTCCTGGACTCACTTTGTAGACCAGGCTGGCCTTGAACTCACAGAGATCCGCCTGCCTCTGCCTCCCAAGTGCTGGGATTAAAGGCGTGCACCACCACGCCCGGCAATTACAGACAGCTGTGAACTGCCATGTGGGTGCTGGGATTTGAACCCTGGTCCTTTGGAAGAACGGTCAGTGCTCTTCACTGTTGAGCCATCTTTCCAGCCCCCTGAAAGTTGAATTTAATCAGGATTTTTTTTTTTTTTTTTTTTAAATTGAGGCAGGGATTCTCTGTGTAGTCCTGGCTGTCCTTGAACTGAGAGGTCTAGCTGTGTCTGTCTTCTGCATGCTAGGATTAAAGGCATGGGCCACATATCTAGCTAATCAGAACTTCCAATTCAGAATTCATAAATTTAGATTTTCAGATATTTCACTAACTTTCCAATTTATTAGAAATAAAAGTATATTTATACCTGAAGATTATTGGCATTAGGTATATCTTCATGTTTTTCATCCAAAAGCTTTGAAATAATCACCAGACTGAGGCACTGCCTTAGCTGCCTAGAATTAGAAATAGAAAGTATTTATAGTTAACAATACTGTTTGACAGGCAAGTAAATGAGCCCAAAGAGTCGTAAGTCTCTCAGGTTGTGCAAGAACTGTTAAAAAACTGCACTGTTCATGTGAAATATGTGCACATAAAGTTAGAACTGCCTAGAGCTGGTAGAGTGCCTATCTAGCATGCACCAAGCCCTGATGCGGTTCGCTTCTCTAACCCTAGTACTCAGCAGGAAGATCAGGAGTTCAAGATCATCCTGTACCACAAGCTGAGTCCAGACTCTGCTTGAGCTACTAAGAAGTTGGTTCAAAAAAAGTAGAAAAGAAAGTCAAGTGTGGTGGCTCTCCCAAGTCTGAGGTCAGCCTGGTCTACAAAATGAGTTCAGGACAGCCAGAGTGACACAGAGAAACTCTGTCTTAACATGACCTCACTCTCCCCACGAAGCAACAACAAAGTAGAAAAGAAAAGAAACTGCCTAAAGCTCACTATGATAAGAACCTCTGTCACTGATCTTACTGACAGAAAGTCAATTTATTTGGAATAAATAATCTTACTAAAGAATAAAAAAAGTAAGCCGGGTGTGGTGGCTCACGCCTTTAATCCCAGCACTTGGGAGGCAGAGGCAGGCGTATCTCTGTGAGTTCACAATTCCTTTGGGGTTTGAACAACCCTTTCACAGGGGTCACATATCAGATATCCTGTATATCAGATATTTACATTATAATTCATAACAGCAGCAAAATAATAATTATGAAGTAGCAACCAAAGAACATTACTGTTAGGGTCAGCACAAGCTGAGGAACTGTATTAAGGGGTTGCAGCATTAAGAAGGTTGAGAACCAATGCTTTAAGACTGATTTATATACTAAAAATAAAAATCAAGAATAATCATGTTGTGAATTAAGTAACATTCTACACCTTTCTCCTCAATAAAATAAAAGAACATTAAAAAACGATGAACAGAAACAAAGTCTCAAGTTGGGCATGATGGCATAGGCCTGTAAACTTAACACTCAGGAGAAGCCAAGGCAGGAAGACTGAGTTTGAGGCCAGCCTGGGGGAAGATGTCTCAAAATAAGAACTGCAAAACATCTAACTAGTGTTACCATTAGAAAACAGCTTGATGCCGGGCGGTGGTGGCGCACGCCTTTAATCCCAGCACTTGGGAGGCAGAGGCAGGCGGATCTTTGTGAGTTCGAGGCCAGCCTGGTCTACAAAGCGAGTCCAGGACAGCCAGAGATATTCAGAGAAACCCTGTCTCGAAAAACCAAAAAAAAAAAAAAAAAAAAGAAACATACCTAAACA
>CAJQZJ010000528.1:1270456-1280676 GCA_907164525.1 Lophiomys imhausi | reverse complement strand
AAAAAAAAAAAAAAAAAAAAAAACCAAAAGACACACAAACCCACAAAAACAAAGAACAACAACAAAAAAAAGAGAGGAAAAAGAAAGAGAAAAAAAGAGGGAAAGGAAAAAGAAAAAGAAATGAAAAGAAAAAAGAAATTTATGTCCATGTTCCTTTTGGTGTGTTGGTTGTAGTACAGATATCCTGTACGATATAGCTAAAATCCTACTATAAGTGAATAGATGCCATGTGCATCCTTCTGAGTCTGGGTTAGCTCACTCAGGATGAGCTTCTCTAGATCCATCCATTTGGTTGCAAATTGAATGATTTCATTGTTTCTTATAGCTGAGTAGTATTCCATTGTATAGATGTACCACAATTTTTTAATCCATTCTTCAGTTGAGGGACATCTGGGTTGTTTCCAGTTTCTAGCTATTACAAATAAGGCTGCTATGAACATAGATGAGGAGACTTCCCTATGTCTCCGTGAGGTGTCCTTTACGTCCCATACCCAGAGGGTGGGGAGGGTGTTTCTCCGCCCCCCCCCCTTTCGGTTATTTGAAGGACAACTGAAAACACTATTATTTAGGGGAAGAGATTACAAGTTGTTAAATGGTCCTGTTTAATGGGTTTTGGAGGTTAGACCCAGGGTATTCCTTCTTTTCCTTTTCTGTATCCTTCATCTCCTATGTAGGAATGCACGGACGAGAGAAAAATCGAGACACAGCACAGGAAGGATCAAGAAGGTCACATTATTGAATATGCCCTTATACCCTTGTATATTGATACAAAATTAATAGTATATTTGGCTAAAGTGGTATTGACCATTGTTTATTGTGCAAAAAGAAGATTGTATTGGTCTACGTCAGTATTGATATTTGTATATTGATACAAAACTAAGATTATAGTTGGCCACAATGGTATTGACCCTTGTATATGGACGCAATATTAAGATTGTATTGGGCCGCATAGGCATTGATCTTTGTATATTGATACAAAATTAAGAGTATATTTAGCCACATTTGAATAGATCTTTGTATACTGATGCAAAATTTAAGGTAACGCTTCCTAATGGTATCGTACTTAGAGATACTTAAAAATGAAATGTGAAGTTCTGGCCTCTTGATACCAACCGTCTTAAACTGTTTAGGATAGTTAAGAAAAACAAACTCCTAGTCATGCATGCATGTCACCTTGTTAGCTACTAAGACAGTCTATCACAGATATTCTCTAAGCTACTCAGTAATCAAGTTGTTAAGAGACAAGCAACATTTGCTTATCTAAATACAAGAGATAGATAGGGCATCTTCAAAAACCCCAAGAGATCTGCAGAATATGGCATTCAAAGATGTGGTCTTAAATTAAGATTTTTTTTTTGATATCGTGACATATCAGCTCCTGACAGCACCCCCTATTCTACTCCAAGTAGAAGAAAAGCATCGAAGAATCTCCAATGTGAGATGGTTGAATTAGTGGCAAGCCTATCTCTTGGCATGTAAAAACTCCTTGCTTCAACTGCAGACAGACTGCTGTCCAAAAAGGGCAAAACTTGGTAGCAGGGAAGTCGACAGCCTAGCTCTGCCAAGACAGGGTAGGGTTAGTCCTTCACAATCCCTGCTCTACAATAAATGTCTGTCAGAGAAACAGGACCAAAAGGCTGAAGACTGATGCTGGAATGTATGGAGAGAAAATGGGAACTGTCCAGGTAGTCACTGGTTTGTCATTTCTTAGTATTGGAAGCTGCAGGCCCTGCACTTCCTATACAATCAGATATATTTATCCTTCTCAGCTCTCTGAGGTGGTTGAAGAATAGACAGCTTGAGTCTCATAGCTAAATTTTGAGTTGTTTAGGAATCAAGAGGGCGTTCTAGATCTAAGAAGATGGTTATAATAGTGATGCAAGTTAGTATGAAAACTAAGTCAGTTATAGAACTTTAAACTCGTGGAGATGGTTAGAAGGTAGAAGGTTAAAGTCAGGGGACAAATATGTATGAACTGGACATTGGGAAGGTACACCGGGCCATTTAACTCTCATAAATGTGGCATATTTAATTCTGCTGTTTTGTATAGAATTTACTGTTATAAGAGAAAGAACCATTTGTTGGAATGAAAAGAGAAGCTGTTGGAGAGGGGGAAGAGGGTGGAAGGGTGGGACAAGAAGGGGGAATAGGGAAGGGTTTGCGACTGAGATGTAACTTGAAAAAAAAAATAAAGTACTTATTAAAAAAAAAAAAAAAAGAAGTCTTAAGCTGGGCTGGAGTCAAAGCTTGGTGGTTAAGCGTATATTCTGCTCTTGTAAGGGACTGAAGTTTGTTTCCCAGCACCCATATCAGGTGGCTCTCAACCACTTCTAACTCCAGCTCCGGGGCTCAGATACTCCCTATTTCCCCCTCTGTGGGCACTGCACCCACGTGGCATTCACTCACCAAGACATGTACACATAATCATAAAACTAAAAAAAGAAAAAACCTAAAACCCCAATATTTTAATGTTTGGGTGGAAAACCCACGTATCTGGTGTCAGAATAGAGTTTTAGGCTTTCATAATGCCCCCCCCCCGCACCCACTTTACTACAAACAGTGGCATACATACTATGTACTGTTCTCTAGCTTCCTCTTTTTCTCTTAGTAATGTACTTTGAAGACCCTTCCACACCAATATGTGAAAAAAATTTTTTTTGTGCCTTACCTTTCTTTAATGATGGCTACTTGCATGAGTGTGAGTGTGTGTGTGTGGGGGGTGCTTACTTCTTGCCACAGCAAAGATGATGCAAGGAGAGGAAGGGCAGGTCCTCATGAGTCCCGTGCAGATAGCCACCACTACTAAGTTAGGCCTTCAACAGCCACAGCATGCCATGCCCAGAAGACAGCATGTCAGTCTTCTTCCAGTCTCTGTCTCTCTTTCTGTTCTCTATAGTCATGTTCCCTGGGCTTTGGAGCACTATTCTGTTTTTGAGATAGCTTTATTCTATAGTCCAGGCTGGCCTGGAACTATGTAGCCCAAGCTAGTCTCTAGTTTGTGGTGATCCTCCCTCCTGCTTTATTCTCTCACATGCTGGGATTGCAAACAATGAAGCATCATGCTAACTGAAAAACAAAAGTGTCTGGATGTGGTGGCGCATGCCTTTAATCCCAGCACTTGGGAGGCAGAGGCAGGCGGATCTCTATGAGTTCAAGGCCAGCCTGGTCTACAAAGAGAGTCCAGGACAGCCAGGGATACACAGAGAAACCCTGTCTCGAAAAACCAAAAAAGAAAAAAAAAACCCACCCCCCAAAAGAAACAAAGAAAGAAAGCAGGATGACTATAGCCATGGCTGGCCTGGGAATTACTATTTATCCTAGTCTAGACTTGAACTCATAGCATTTTCTCCTGCCTCACCTCCCAAGTGCTGAGATCAAGGTGCTAAGCCATCACATCCAGCAAAAATTTTTTCAGACAGGGTTTCTCTGTGTTGCCCTGGCTATCCTGGAATTCGCTCTGTAGACCAGGCTGGCCTCGAACTCATGAGATACACCTGCTTCTACCTCCTGAGAGCTGGGATTAAAGGCATGTGCACCAATGTCCATGGCAGAATGGTCTTAGGGTTCAAAATTTAAGTGTGTATCTACAAGTCGTAGGCAGGTCTGTGTCAGCCTTGGACACTGCTCTCTGAACACTGTGCTTCTGCTTCAACCATGATGTTGCTTATTTACCTGTGTCTGTCCATTTTCCATGACCAGCATCTGCTGCTGTCTAGGTACCGAACCAGTTAAATAATCAAGACTATAAATTTGGAGAGTTATTTTTTTTTTAAAGATTTATTTATTGTGTATACAGTGTTCTGTCTGCAGGTATATCTGCGGGCTAGAAGAGGGCACCAGATTTCATTATGGATGGTTGTGAGCCACCATGTGGTTGCTGGGAATTGAACTCATGACCTCTGGAAGAGCAGCCAGTGCTCTTAACCGCTGAGCCATCTCTCCAGCCCTTGAAGAGTTATTTTATTTTTAGTTATGTGCATCTCTGTATGTTTTGTGAACATGTTAGTGCAATGGAGCTGGAATTATAGGCAGTTGGAAGAGTTGACATGGGTGTTGGCAATCCAACTTAGGTCTTCTGGAAAAGTGGCAAGTGCTCTTAACCAGGGAGCCAGATCTCCAGAAACCCTTCCAAATTATACTGCTAGATATTATTCACATTTCTGTATTAATGCAATTATTTGACTCCAATACTGTACATGCTTAGTACAATCAATCAAAAACTCAAAGCTATTGTATACAACATACAAAATTACTACACACTACTGAGTTCATTAAAAATAATATAGTTGATATTTTAAATGTTTACATGCGTGTTTCTTGTTAATTGTGTGCATGAGTGTAGAAGAGAAACACTGGATTCCCTAGAGCTGGAGTTACAGGCAGTTGTGAACCAATGAGCACAGGTGCTGGGAGGCAAACCTGGCTCCTCTGAAAGAGGGTTACAAATTCTGTAACTGCTGAACCATCTCTCCAGCCCTTTAAATGTTTCTATCATTTAGAAGTATGAGGTATTTCCAAATGGGTAGCTAGCTGGGTGTGGTGATAGTGCATGTTTTTGAGGCAGAGACAGGCAAATCTCTTGTGACTTCAAGACAAGCTGGTCTACACATGAAGTTCTAGGCCAGTCAGGGTGAGAGTAAAACCCCCGTCTAGGTGGGTAGTGGCTGGGCAGTGGGAAGAGGTAGTGAGCTGCCTGGGCATGGCAGCACATACCTGCAACCCCAGAACTCAGAAGGTAGACCACAGGAGGATCTGTTCAAGTTCAGGACAGTCAGAACTGGTGTTTCGAACACAAACAGAATGTTCTGCACTTGGGAGGCAGAGGCAAGTGGATCTCTGTGAGTTCAAGGCTAGCCTGGTCTACAAAGTGAGTCCAGAACACCCAAGGAATACACACAGAGAAACCCTGTCTCAAAAAACCAAAAAAACCAAACCAAACCAAAAAACCCCAAACCAAACCAAACCAAACCAAACAACAACAACAACAAATAATATTATTATAAGGGGATTTTTGGATGGGCTAGGAAGGCACTGTTTCTTCTACTTAAAAGTATAGAGCATGTCTAAAATTTTGCTATTCAACATATTTTTTATATGAAGTGAACCTAAGTAACAAGGGGTTCGTCCTGCACTGATGAAAAGAGAACAAAAATGAATTTGGTATTAGACACACCATGTTATGACAATTTTTCTTATGAACCAAGATGAATTCATGCTTGTAACTTAAGAATTGCTGGGCTGGAGAGATGGCTTAGCGGTTAAGAGCACTGGCTGCTCTTCCAGAGGTCATGAGTTCAATTCCCAGCAACCACATGGTGGCTCACAACCATCCATAATGAAATCTGGTGCCCTCTTCTGGCCTGCAGATATACCTGCAGACAGAACACTGTATACATAATAAATAAATCTTTAAGAAAAAAAAAGAATTGCTTTTATGGGGTTGGAGAGATGGCTCAGTGGTTAAGAGCACTGGCTGTACTTTCAAAGGACCGAAGTTCAAATCCCAGCACCACATGGCACTGAAACTGTAATGGCCAGGCAGGGTAGCACACACCTTTAATCCCAGCATTCAGGAATTCGGGAAGCAGAGGCAGAGGGATCTCTTTGAGTACAAGGCCAGCCTGGTCTGCAGAGTGAGTTCCAGGACAGCTAGTGCTACACAGAGAAACCCTGTCTCCAAAAAAGTACCAAAACCAAAATCAAAAAACCCAACAACCCCACCCAAAGAATTGCTTTTATACTTCTTTTTCTGCAATCAGTTCATTCTCTTGCCAATTTTGTAGTGAGTTGTTAATGTTTATCTTTCTCATGTGAAACTGAGCCTTATCTGTGAGCAGGCCGTGCTCTTGCTCTCACTTGTGCTCCCGTCCCCTAAGTTTTTAAATTCCCCTCCATTTTGAAGGTTTTCTTTGACATTACTTATAACAATCTTTGCCATCAAGACTTCAAATATGTGCTCACTTTGGCAGCACATACACTAAAATTGGAATGATATGGAGAAGATTAGCATGGCCCCTGTGCAAGGATGACACATAAATTTGTGAAGCGTTCCATATTTTTTACAGATCCCTTAGCAAGTATGGGTGGGGTAGTTTCAGTCATGGACTTTGTTGACTGTTAGTGGGACACTTCACCCTAGTGGAGCTGCCACGTCAGGCCCCAGAGCAAGAGGAAGCTCTTAGCCCTTATGTGACTGATGAACTGAGGGGGGGCTGATATTGGGGGACCCCCACACCGGAGGAATAGGATAGGTAGGAGAGGGGGTAGAGGGAGGGTGAGAGGGATCGGAAGGGGAGGAGTGAGGGGGCTGTGATTGAGATGTAATGAATTAATATACGTGTAAAAAAGACTTCAAAAATATAATCAAATTCATTATTTCCTTTCATGGAGGGTTTACTTTACACATAAAACCATCTTCTCCTATTCTAGAATTATGAAACAACCCTGCCAGTTTCTTCTATCACTTCTCTATTTTCACTGTATATGTTGAAGTCCATGACATGTCAATTTGAAGTATGAATCTGTTTCCCCCCTAAACGGCTACTGAGCTTTGCAGATACTGGAGAACACCAGGTACTGAATAGCCCCCTCCACCCATATCCTACACTTTTAGTGTACACTAAGCACTGATGTGTATTTGGGACTTCACATCATTTGGGACCTTTACCATTGGTGAAATATATTTTTCCCCTTTTGTAAAAATCTACTGAAGCCAGTTTTGACTCATATATCTGATTTTTATGAATTTCAAGTCAGCGGTATGATCAAACTCCTTCCTATCCTCCCAAATCCTGCTGACATTCAGCCCTGTATCTGAATACTTAGGCTAGAGTTCCACATTGGATTACACAGTAGGTTTTCCATTTACCATCTTCTTTTGTCTTTAGAAATGCATATACACACATTTCTAGTTAGTTTTATTTCTAAACCTTTTTTCCCTATTGTCATTAAGTTCCCTTCTTTTGGCATACTTTTAACTAGTTGCTGATCAGATACTTGAAGTTCATTGGCTTCTCTTTAGAAATTTTACACCCTTCTGTCTTACTAAATCTGTCTTAGTCTCTCAGTTGATTCTTACGTTTTTTTTTTTTTTTGAGACAGGGTTTCTCTGTATAACAGCTCTGGCTGTCCTAGACTCACTTTGTAGACCAGGCTGGCCTCGAACTCACAGAAATCCGCCTACCTCTGCCTCCCAAGTGCTGGGATTAAAGGCGTGCGCCACCAACGCCCGGCTTGATTCTTAGGCTTTTATATATAGAGTAAATCATTTATCAAATAATTTTTTACCAACTATTATGGCTCCCCTCTTCTTATCCACTTTTCTCAATAAATATCTGCATAATGTTTTTAAAAAATTAAATTTGTTGAGGGTGGTGTGTGAGTTTGGGTGTATGTGCAAAGGTTAGGTAGGGTCCTGGTATAGAGGACATCTTTTGAGAGTCAAGTTACTTTCTTCTCCTGTGTGAAGGTTATCTACTGGGGTGAGGTTATCAGGCTTGCATGGGAAGCGCTTTTACCTGATGAGCCATCTTGCTGGCCTAGCAAAACAATGTTAAATAAAAATAAGAATACTTTAAAACTCTTTATAGGAATGTTTCTATTATTTCCCCATTAAACACAATGACAACTTTTAGATTAGGGCAGATATTAAGAATGTATGTATTCCAAGAATGATTTCAGCTCTGAATTTATTAAGTAAAAAATGAATACTAAATTTATTAAATCAATTATAATGACAATGAAAGGACATCATTAAAAATCTCCTTTTTTGGGCCCTGTGTGGTAGCACACGCCTTTAATCCTAGCACTTGAGAGGTAGAGTCAGGTGGATTCCTGGGTTTGAGGCCAGCTTGGTCTAGAGTCAGTTCCAGGACAGCCAGGGCTACACAGAGAAACCCTGTCTTGAAAAATTCACAAAACAAAACAAAATCTTTTTGAGTTGTTTGGTGGAACACCTCTTTAATCTCGGCACTTTGAGAGGCAGAGGCAGGTGGATTTCTGTCAGTTCAAACCCAGCCTGTTCTACACAGCCAAGTTCCAGGCCAGGTAAGGCTACAGAGTAAAGAGACTGCCTCAAAAAAAAAAACCCAAAAAACAAAACAACAACAACAAAAAAACCCGAAAGCCAAACAAACAAGAACAACAAAAACGGCAAACAAGACAACAATAACAAACCCCTAAAAAGATCTTTTTGGTATTTACAATGTGAAGAAAACTTACATTAGATTGTCTTCATTAAAATCTGGCTGAAGAGTCTCCAGAGGAAACAAAGATCCAAAACCAACACCCATGTTGAAAAACACTGCTGCTATGTCAGACAATGATGGGATCCAGGGCCAAACTGGTGAGTCACTGAAAGTATCTGGTTAACACAAGAAATTATTTTAATTCAAACCACTCACGCACAAAGCAAGATTGCAAAGTGACACCTTCCTGTGAAGCAGATTATTAGCATCTTTTTCTTCCTTCCATCTTTCTCACTATGAAGCCTATGCTGGGTTTACGAGGTATATGCCACCAAACTTGGCTTTTATCACAATGATTTCACAGAAATGACAGCTACTAATGATGTTACCAATACAGTTAAGCTACAGACTATACAATGTATAACTTAGTAGACTATGTGAAGGAAATAATACAAAGAAAGTATCTGAATGATCCATCAGAGTGTAAGTCTGTTGAGACCTGCTTTAATCCTTAGAGTAACTGCAGCCATTTTTGTCTTCAGTCTCCATTTTAGTTAGAAGATGAAATTAACTCATACTTTGTTACATTGTTACCTTGACACTCTGAAGAGTCCCCAACTACAGCTCCAGTAGGGACCAATCAAATTAAAGGTCAGTTAGAAATGCTTTGTCTAGTTAATCAAAATGAAGTAGTATTGCCCTCCCCTTGCTTCACACGTGGTTACCTGGATGTGGCTTGTTTCATACATGAACTTCATTGTTACCTGGATGTGGTTTGTTTCCTAGATCTGGTTACCTGACAGTTACCTGGATATGGTTTTTTCTTATAAAAAGCCTGCCTTGGAAGCAGACCGACATAGTTAGGCTCTGAAACCTCTGTTACCCTGGTCATGATGGTTATGACCAGTTTTGGGGTGCATTCAATAAACCATCAATATCTGATGAGATCAGTGCCTGGTTTGTATGACTATTCTTGGACTACAATATTTGGATGTTCCACCGAGATTAGAACTCTAACAAGTCATAAGGAAGTAACATGTTTTGAAATGACTAGACACAACAATGGTTAAAATCCTAACTACAATTAATGCTGGAAGACTTTATCATCTTTAGTGTCCTTACAATTTTCATCCCTCAAATAAGTGACTGGCTAAACCATATGCTTCTTGTATTAAAAGGGCTTTCAAAGATGAAAAAGCAACAAATCATACTTACAACAGATGGTTTCAACCTGCCTTAATGCACTATGTGTAAATATTAACTATTGGATAGTGTTTATCCATAAGTAAATTAAAATCAGTTGGTTAAAACTGAGCCCAGTGGTGTACACTTACAATCCTACCACTTAGAAGGGTGAGGCAGGAGGATCAAGAGTTCAAGGCCAGGTAAGGTTACAAAGTTAGTTTGAGGATAACGTGAGCTACATGAGACAGTGTCAAACAATAACAACTACTAAGCCTAAATACAATAATTTTTTAATTGGGTAGTTTAACAAATTGTTAAGTCTTCAAGTATCTCTACTGACTCACCCCATACAATAACTCATGCTAAATTTTTTTTTTTTTTTTGGTTTTTCGAGACAGGGTTTCTTTGTGCAACAGCTCTGGCAGTCCTGGACTCGATCTATAGCCCAGGCTCGCCTCAAACTCACAGAGATCCACCTGTCTCTGCCTCCCCAGTGCTGGGACTAAAGGCGTGCGCCACCATGCCTGGATAAATTTTTTTTTTAAAGCTTTATTTTATTTGCATGGGTATTTTGCCAGCATGCAGATATGTGCACATGTATGCCTGGTGCCATGGATCCCCTAGACCTGGAGTGACAGACAGTTGTGAGCTACCATGTAGGTGCTGGGAATGGAACCCAGGTCTCTGCAAGAGCAGCCAATACTCTTAACCACTGAGCCATTTTTCCAGCCTTCATGTGTTAAATATTAAAGGTTGTCATCTTTTTTTTTTTTTTGAGACAGGGTTTCTCTGTGTAACAGCCTGGCTGTCCTGGACTCACTTTGTAGACCAGGCTGGCCTCGAACTCAC
>CAJQZJ010000528.1:1255978-1270446 GCA_907164525.1 Lophiomys imhausi | reverse complement strand
GGCTGTCCTGGACTCACTTTGTAGACCAGGCTGGCCTCGAACTCACAAAGATCCGCCTGCCTCTGCCTCCCAAGTGCTGGGATTAAAGGCGTGCGCCACCACCGCCCGGCAAGGTTGTCATCTTTTAAGATCATGTTTAATCCCTAGTACCAGCAAAAACACAATTCTAACATTAAGCAAATGAAAGAGATCATGTAATAAACAGCACATACTACAAACCAATTTATGTACTCACCATTTCTAATGGTTATTTCCATCAATGTACTTAAAATCTGCACTGACACAATACAATTTGTGTGAACTGACATCATCTGTCAAAAACAGATAATAAAGTATTAGAAAGAAAGAAAACATGAGTTTGATATTTGCTAGGTCCATATAAGCTATTTTAAGTCTGGTGATGTGGAGAATGTCCTTAATCCTAGCTCTTAGGAGGCTGAGACAGGAAGACTGTGAACTTGAGTCCAGTCCAGGAAAAACAATGCTATCCCACTTCCACAAAAGGTTTCATGTGCACTTCAGTTACCACAATAACCTAAAAAAGGGCTGTCATTATATGTATAAACCAATAGACCAGTACCGTACACAATATATATTAAATACCAAGAAGGCGGAACCAAATATAGGTCTAGTGTCAGGTCAGGCCTCTTTCCATTCTAACAAGTTGCTTGGCTTCTGGTGTTTGTTTTTTTAGTTTTACAACTTCAACCTGTAATTGGGTAAGTAACAAAAAGTTACTTTTCTGTAATCTAGCACCATTCCAAACTGAACATGAAGGAGGGATTTGGAAGACGAATTAGTTGTTAAGGTATTGATGAACAAGCGTGAGGACCTGTGTTCAATCCTTAGTTCTCAGATAAAACTCCAGGATGGCTGGGCATAGCTGGGCATGTTGGTAAACTTGGGAGGCAAAGGCAGTCAGATCTCTTCTGAGTTTGAAGCCAGTATGGTCTACAGAGAGTTCCAGGCCATCTAGGGCTATATAGTGAGATCTCATCTCAAAATATAAACAAACAAATCCAAGTATGGTGGTATACATTTGTTTTTGTATTTTATTTATATATTATTTTATGTGGATGAGTGTTTTGCCTGAATGTATGTCTGTGTACCACACAAATGCAGTTCTAATGAAAGTCAAAAGAGGGCATCGGATCCCCTGGGACTAGAGTTACGGGTGGCTGAAGGCTGCCGTATAGGTGCTGGGAATTTAACAGGGGCCTGTGGAAGAACTGTCAGTGCTCTTTACCATGGAGCCTCTCTCCAGCCAGGCAGTGTGCATTTGTAATTCCCAGCTTTGGGGAAATAGACCAAAGGATCCCTGGAACTCACTGACCAACCAGTCTAGCTCTAGGTTCAGTGATACTGCCTCAAAAAATAAAATGGAGGGGGCTGGAGAGATGACTCAGAGGTTAAGAGCTCTGGCTGCTCTTCCAGAGGTCCTGAGTTCAATTCCCAGAAACCACATGGTGGCTCACAACCATTTATATTGAGAACTGGTGCCCTCTTCTGGCCTGCAGGCATACATGCAGGCAGAACACGGTATACATATTAAATCTTAAAAAAAAAAAAGGAGAGCAACTGAGGACACCCATGTCAATCCCTAGTCAACACGTGTCCACACATTATACCCTCTACAACTGTACTCTTGCCCCCAATCCTGCCCAAAAAACAAACATGAAAGACTGCTCCTAAGATGATCAATAGGTAAAAATTGACACAGGGTGAGAAGACAGTTTAGTTGGTAAAGTGTTTGCTATACAAGACAATCTAAGTTCAATTGCCAGAACCTATGTAAAATAAAAAAAAAAAAAAAGAAAAGCAAAGTGCAGAGTTATGTGCACTGAATCACAATGTCAGAGAGGTGAATTCCTAAGGCTTGCTGGATGTGGTGATTTGAATGAAAATGGCCCCCATAGGCTCACAGAGAATGGCACTATTAGGAGGTGTGGCCTTGTTGGAGGAAGTGTGACATTGGAGGTGGGATTTGAGGTTTCAGAAGTACCTAGAGTTGCTCTCTTTCTGCTGCCAATCCAGATGTAGAACTCTCCGATCCTTCTCTAGTGTGCCGCCAGGCTTCCCTCCATGTCAATAATGAACTAAACTTTTGAACCTGTAAGCCAGCCACAATGAAATGTTTTTCTTTATAAGAGTTGTCCTGGGCCAGGTGTGGTAGTGCATGCCTTTAATCCCAGCACTCAGGAGGCCGAGGCAGGTGGATCTTGGTGAGTTCAAGGCCAGCCTGGTTTTGAACTGTTCTACAGAGTAAGTTCTAGGAGCCAGGGCTACACAGAGAAACCCTATCTCGAAAAACCTAAAACAACAAAACAAAACAAAAAACCCCAAAGGGTTGTCATAGTCATGTCGTCTCTTCACAGCAATAAAACTTTAATTAAGACACTGGCCATGGAGCCTAGCCTACTCACCAAGTCCAGGCCAAAATGAAGCACACACACAGAAAAATCAAATCACAAGTTAGTAATTGAAGTTACAAATAAATAATATACCCACACATTTTTAATTAGGGGAGGGGACTTGAATCTGGGTCCATGTAGCCCCAGTTGGACTCAAACTAGCTACGTATCTAAAATTGACCTTAACTTTTGATCTTGTTTCCATCTCCTAAGTCTGCATTTATAGGTGGCACTATCTATCATACCTAGCCATCCTTCAACTTCTTTTTAAGGGAGGAAAGGTTTATCTTGGTCTACACTTTTTTTTTTTTCTTTTTGGGAGGGGTTTTGAGACAGGGTTTCTCTATGTATCCCTGGTTGTCCTGAGCTTGCTTTGTAGACCAGACTGGCCTTGAACTCAGTGATCCGCCTGCCTCTGCCGAGTGCTGGGATTAAAGGCGTGCACCTCCACATCCGGCTTGGATTACAGTTTTAGGGGATCTTCCCATCACAGTAGAAAAGGCATGGAAGCAAGGCAGTTGGTTGGTGGTCACACTGCACCTACACTCATGAAATAGTATTCACTCATTATTTGTGAGACAGAGTCTCATGTCTTCAGGCTCAAATCATGACTCTCACTGAGCCTGGAGGCCAGGATTTCCCCTAGATAGAGTAGTCAGCACTCTATCCCTCTCCGAGACTGTGCATGGCTTATGTGACTGCTGGGATCTGAACTCAGGTCCCCATGCTTGCGAAGGAAGCACTTTACCCACTAAGCCATCTCCCAACTAAGGTACTGATAAAAAGTTCAGTTGTCACCAGAGACACAAGGAAGAACAGCAACTAGGTATTAGCTGCCTTCACAGGACAGCTGAGTGAGGTAGCACATCCCTTAAAGTCAGCACTTGGGAGGCAAAGGTAGGCAGAGCTCTTAAGCTTAAGGCCAGCTTGGTATTACTACAGAGTGAGCTCCAGGACAGCCAGGGCTACACAGAGAAACCCTGTCTCACTCCATCTGCCCCCCAAAAGACAGGACAATTCTGTATTTATCAGTAAACCTGGCTCTCTTCCAGTGACTCAGCAGCAGGAGCTTATATCACCGTCTGCCCTGCCAGGTGGGTGCATTCCCACTGTTCTACCAAGGTCCCTCTGGCATTACATCTGTCCCTCTTGTTCCCTTTATCTCCCAGCCTCTGACTCTCTCATGTCCCCAACCCCAGATGGCCTTTTGCTTCCCCACCTCCCCTAATAAACTTCCTGCGCTAGATCTGTTGCATGGTGTGACTTTGTGGTGCTCCTTGGCTTCAACATGCTGAGGTACCTTTCACCTTTTTATCTAACAATCAGGATATCAAAAAAAAGCAAGGACTCTTATGTTCAGTGTGACTGGCAAATTGGTAAAAATTTAAAATCAATACTTAGGTGAAACCATTATACTTTTACCTACTCCAGTGGTTCCCAATCTTCCTGCTGCTTTGACACCTTAAAGCAGTTCCTTGCCGAGTATGGCGGCGCACGCCTTTAATCTCAACACTTGAGAGGCAGAGGTAGGCAGATCTCTGTGAGTTCAAGGTTAGGCTGGCCTACAAAGTGAGTCCAGAACAGCCAAGGACACACAAAGAAACCCTGTCTCAAAACAAAACAAACAAACAGACAAAAAATAGTTCCTCACGCTGTGATGACTCCCAATCATAAAATTATTATTATTTTTTTTTAGTTTTTTCAAGACAGGGTTTCTCTGTGTATCTCTGGCTGTTCTGGACTCGCTTTGTAGACCAGGCTGGCCTCGAACTCACAGAGATCCGCCTGCCTCTGCCTCCCAAGTGCTGGGATTAAAGGCGTGTGCCACCACAGCCCGGCTTCAATCATAAAATTATTGTTGCTACTTCATAACTGTAAATTTGCTGTTATGAATCATGATGTAAATATCTGATATGCAGATGGTCTTAAGGCAACCCCTGTGAAAGGGCTGTTTGACTCCCAAAGGGGTTGTGACCCACAATTTGAGAACCACTGATCTAGTCAACCTTTTAACAAGATATAAGAATTTAGAAGGGCTGGAGAGATGGCTCAGAGGTTAAGAGCACTGGCTGTTCTTCCAAAGGTCCTGAGTTCAATTCCCAGCAACCACATGGTGGCTCACAACCATCTACATTGAGATCTTGTGCCCGGGCATTTATGTAGAGCAAATACTGTATACATAATAAATTAATAAATAAATGTTTAAAAAAAAGAATTTAGAAGCAGAGACAAATAATCTAAGTTTTAAAAAATTGTGGCTAGGAATGGTGGTGCACACTGTGAGCTCCTGGTGGTTCAGGAGGATGCTGAGTTTGAGAGCAGCCTAGGCTATGTAGTGAAATTCTTGTCTTAGAAAATCCATGGAGCCTAATTGGAAGGCACTGACCAGATGCTAGATCTGAATACCTGAGTTCAATCTCTGGAACCCATATGGTAGGAGAACCAACTCTTAGAAGGTATGTGCACATGCATAATAAATGTAAAAATAAAAAACCCAACTGTAAACATGTTTAAAGAAAAACACATACTTCAACTGCTGTCCTCTTCTCAGAACCATAAGTTGTAACCATAATAAATTTAAATCTAAACTATAAGGAATATGAAATTCTACTCAGCTAGGTATACAGCTTAAGCCAATTTAAAAAATAATCTATCTTAAAAAAAAGTCTTTGCCAGCTGGGCATGGTATCTCGAGCCTTTAATCCCAGCCCTTGGGAGGCAGAGGCCAGCCTGGTCTAAAGAGTGAGTGCAGGACAAACAAGGCTACACAGAGAAACCCTGTCTTGAAAAACCAAAAAAGAAAAAGAAAAAAGTCTCTGCCATGTTTGTGTTAAGCTGTCCTACCAGGAGGAAGTGACACTCAAAGATCCGCTCCACATGGGACAAGTTTTTTTTTTTTTTTTTTTTGAGACAGGGTTTCTCTGTGTAGCCCTGGCTGTCCTGGACTCGCAGAGATCCACTTGCCTCTGCCTCCCAAGTGCTGGGATTAAAGGTGTGGGCCACCACACCCGGCAATTACAGACAGCTGTGAACTGCCATGTGGGTGCTGGGATTTGAACCCAGGTCCTTTGGAAGAACAGTCAGTGCTCTTAACCGCTGAGCCATCTCTCCAGCCCCGGGACAAGGTTTAGATGGCAGTGTCTTTGCTGAGATGACTTTGAGGCTGAGTGATGTGGTGACTGCACAGAAATACACATACAACAGGGCTGCCTATGCACAGAGGCTGGTTTAAACAAATGACAGTGCAGAGAAACAAAGGGACACTACAAGGCCACTAAAAAGGAAAATGCTCAATGATTTATTATCAGAATCAGTAATCCTTATAGCACATAGACATGTTCCATTTATGCTCATTTACAGAGTTTTTCTTCTTTCTTCTGCAGTACTGTGGACTGAATCTAGGATAGGCCCTGCACATGCTAGGAAAGAACTCTAAGCTGCATCTCCAGACCATATTTCATCTTCAATGAGTTACTCAGGTCAGCCTTGAACTTGTGACCCTCTGGCCTTACCCTGTGCTTAGCTGGGATCAAAGATGTTATGCCATCAGAACTGGCTCAGTCATTTTGTTTGGAATCAGGGTTTCAGACAGTTAAGGCTGGCCTCAAACTTACTATATATCTGAGGACCCTTTGCCTCCACTTCCGAGTGCTGGAATTGCAGATGCATGCACCTACGCTCAATGTACATGATTCTGGGGACTGAACACAGAGAGATTACAGACATGTGGCACCATGTTCAATCTACTTAAGGCTGGGGATCGAATACAAGGATTCATGCTTGGCATACAAGTCATTAACTAAATTTTTGTATGCAGACAATCACCCAGAAATTATTGACCACAAACAGTGTCAGCAACAGCTGGAAATTAAGATTTGGAATTAATTTGGTCTGATTTTTATAATTGGAATTGTATAAAATCAGTATAAAATAATACAAATAAATATAAAAATAATATAATTAATAAATATAAAAATACTATAAATATAAAATAAAACAATAAAATATCTCTCTTTGAAATAATAAAAAAAAACCTCGAGTAGTGAACTCTTTCTGATCTACTACATTTGGATATGCATGATAAAAAACAAAACAAAAAAGCAATCTGGGTGTGGTAGGACAATGCTTTTAATCTCAGCACTGAGGCTCTAGCCAGGCCCAGTGTCACTCTCTCCCTGCTGCTGCCAATGCAGATGGAGAACTCTCAGCTACCTCTCCAGCACCATGTCAGCCTACATGCCATCATACTCCCCACCATGACCATCATGGACTAAACCTATGAACTGTAAGCCAGCCCCAACTAAATGTCCTTTATAAGAGTTGCTGTGGTCATGGTGTCACTTCACAGGAATAGAACCCTGACTAAGACAACATATAATAGAGCTTTCCTGACACCAATAATACCTAGGACCTCTGTAAAAGCAGCCAGTGTCCTTAACTGCTGAGTCATCCTCCCCAGCCCATCCAATAGCAGGTTGTTAGATTTTTTTCTTGTTTTGGGGTTTTTGGAGACATGGTTTCTCTGTGTAGCCCTGTCTGTCCTGGAACTCTCTTTGTAGACCAGGATGGCTTCTAACTCAGAGATCCATCTGCCTCTGCCTCCCAAGTGCTGGGATTAAAGGTGCACGCCACCACACCTGGCTAAGTTGGTGTATCTTTGAGGCCTGCCTATATAGTGAGTTCCAGGCTATTAAGGGTTACACAAGACTGTCTTTAGAAGGAGATAGGATTCCCAGGACAAGACTTGTGTGTGTATGTACATGAAGGTGTACTCACCCACACAGGCCCCTGTCAAGGCAAAGGTCAACCTTGGCAGTCTTCCTGTATCACTCTGACCTTATTTACTTATTGGGGGTCGAGAGGAACACTTGCATGCCATGGCAAGCCAGTAGAGGTGAGAGGACAACTTCTGGAGTCTGCTGTCTCCACCACCCAGGTCCTAGAGATTGAACTCAGGCTGCCAGGCTTGGAGGCAGGCGCCTTACTGACTAAGCCATCTTGTGCAGTCCATTCAGCTTCTTTTCTGAGAAAGGGTCTCTTGCTGAACCTGGAGCTTATTGACTCAGCTGGTACAGCTGGCCAGTGAGCCCCGATCTTCCTGAATCCACATCCAGCTCTGGGGCTGCAGAGGTGTGTTGCCACTCTTGGCTGGCAGGCAGGTCCTTAGAATCTGAACTTAGGCCCTTTGTGCTTGTGCAGGAAGCACTTTATACACTGGGACATCTCCCTTGCCCGTATGGCAAACTTTTGCATAGTGTAAAATATCCTTTTATATTTAAAAATTGTTTTCTCCTATTATTTTCTATACATCCAGAATTTTATTAAAATAGAACACTCCAGTAGTCTGAGAAAAACTTGGTATAAGCTGAGTGGTGGCGCACACCTTTAATCTCAGCGCTCAGGAGGCAGAGGCAGGAGGATCTCTGTGAGTTTAGGGCCAGTGTGGTCTACAGAGCGAGTTCAAAGATGGCGGAGAACACAGAGAAACCTTGCCTCAAAAATCCAAAAAACTTGACATGAATCTTGTCCTTGGAAGGAGAATAATTCTACCTTACTAGGCATTATTACAAACAGAGAACCTGGTGTAACATTGAAAGCCCTCTCCATGGCTTCCTAGCTCTGCCAAAATATACTGTATTAAATCCTAAATTACTGTGTTGATATGTAAAGAGCAATAAACATCTACATTCATGTCCAACATAGCTAGAGGAATCCAAAGCAATATAGGAAATCAATAAACAAAACTGAAGATATATAAATGAATTTAAGTATTAAATATGGACAGGGAAAAAAACACTCAGTTGAGCTTGCATAAAAATAAATAAGTATATGGGGGCTGCAGCATGGCTGACTGGTTAAGAGGAAGAGCCTGTACTGCTCTTGTGGAAAACAGGAATCTGGTTCCTAGTAGCCATGTCTGGCGACTCATAGTCAGCTGTACTGGCAGCTCCAGTGGATCTGACACTTCCGGCCTCCACAGATACCTGCTCTCACATGCACATACCCACAAAAAATTTTCATTCATTCATTCATTTTAGTGTGTATGGGGTGTGTGCACAGTTTAATTAGAGGCCAGAGCACAACTTTCTTGAGGTGGTTTTTTTCCTTCCACCATGGAACCTGTCAGGTGTGGTGGAAGCACCTTCGTACTTGAGCCATCTTGCTAGACCCTAGGAGTTTATTGAGTGGAAAATATAGTAGGTACCCACTCTAAGCCCCAAACATTTCTCTTACCCGAAACAGCCACTTTAACACAGGTACAGGACACTGGACATAGTGGTATGCAGAGGTAAGGAAGCCTTGTGTTGTCAAAAAAATCTGATCTGTTTTTCCAGATCTGGAAAAGGGAAAATCAATTATTGTTACCCATGGCAAAAGACCTCTAGCACAGACTCGTTTGATATAATCGGAGAAACGAGTAAGCAAACCTGCTGATGGGGGTGGATTCCACACAAACGGAGCAGGTTTATATATAAAAGTTCGACGGATGGCCTGACTCCCTCTGTGGACAAAGGTACATTTGTATGCAGTACTCAGAGTCCCCCAAGTGTGAGTGAGGACATGTGCTTTGGTCAGTTTATGGACGAACTTCCTAAAACTCCGCACCAGAATCCACATGGTCTTTCCAGACCCGCAATGCCACACATTAAGAACAACTACCCAGTCTAGGTATTGGGCAGATTGTAAGAGCTGCCTACCTCAACATCTGTTTTTGTTTTTCTGATTTCTAGCTGGGCAAAATCAGGTGCTTTGTGTAATGTAAATATTGTTGAAGCTCACCAACATTAAGACATGTGCAGGCCTTCCTGCCTACCATAACTGCACAGATTTTTGTCTTTAGTCTCCATCTTAATTATAAGGTGAAACTAAGTTCAAGTTCTCAGGCTCTGCTTGCTTGACATAAGAATAGCTTTTGTTGAATGTACTGCTTGAATTAACAATATATGTTCTACTTAGACAAAACCACAATACTCTGCTATGTTCCTTTCTCCCAGAATGGTGGAGAACTTGAAAGCCTGTAAGTCCCCCCCCCCCCACCCCACTCCCAGCCAGTCATCTTAAAATGCTTTGTTTAGCTGTCTAGGCATGATGTACCTGGTATAAAATAAGTTCTTCTTCCTTGGTTGAATGCAATGTACTTGGAATACAGTTGATTTTTCCTCCTTGATTATGATTTTCCTTTAAAAACTCACTCTGGGGGCTGGAGAGATGGCTCAGTGGTTAAGAGCACACTGGCTGGTCTTTCAGAGGACCCTGGTTCAATTCCTAGCACCCACATGGCACCTCACAACTGTTTGTAATTCATGTTTCAAGGGATCCAACACCCTCATACAGATATACATGCAGGCAAAACCTAGACCCGAATGGGTATGTACATAAAAAATGAAAAAAAATATTAAAAATTCACTCTGAAAACGGTTTGGGAACTTCATTCAAGTGTTCAATGAACTTTCATCAATCTGAGCCTTGTGTTCAAGTGGTTAGTGTTTGTGAACCCTTAAAAATACCTGTTTTCCAATGGTCTTAGGTGACCCCTAAAAGGATCCTTAGACACAAGGGAGTCTCAACCTACAGGTTGGAACCACCACTCCAGACAACCCTCGCTTCCTGACTAATACATCTCCATACATATATGTGCACCACATAAATGTCTGGGGTCCACAGAGGTCAGAAGAGTGTCAGATCCCCTGGAACTAGAATAGTGGACAGTTCTGAGCTACCATACATGTGCTGGAAATTGAACCTGGGTCCTCTGCAAGAGCAGTTAATTTTCTTAACCAGCGAGCCATCTTTCCAGCCATCTTAGAACAGTTTTTTATACAAAAAAATTCAAATGTTTCTGATTTACTTACTTGAGAATAAGCTTTTCCACAGCGCTTTCTCCGATAAACCCAGACTCTCTTAAGTCTAAGGTATACTGATTGAAAATTTTTCCAGAATTGAGGAAATTAAATATTTCTTCACCTGGATGATGATCAGGAATAGCGTCAATTGTAACTGAAAATTTTTTTAGAAATTCCCTGAAATACAAAGATCATTGAATATCAAAGAGTTAGGATATAAATAATTTTGTACTTAAAAGACGAAGGCAAAACACTTGGCAAAACTGTGTGTGTGTGTGTGTGTGTGTGTGTGTGTGTGTGTGTGTGTGTGTGTGGTCTTTCTGAAATAGGGTCTCTCTGTAGTCCTGACTATTCTGAAACTTGCTCTGTAGACCAGGCTGGACTTGATCTTAGAGATCCTCCTGCTTCTGTCTCCAGAGTGCTGGGATCAAAGGTGTGCACCACCACCACCTGGCAAAGAATCAGTACTAATCTCAGATTGGAAGACTGATTTAAGAATGTTTTATCCAGGTGTGGTGGCTCATGATTTTAATCCTAGCACTCGGGAGGCAGAGGTCTACAAAGAGTTCCAGGACACAGAGAAACCCTGTCTGATGAAAAAAGAGAGAATGTTTTGCAGTCCTCCTTACTATTCACAGTAAAAACCACTGTATCTCTCAGTGTGATTTTAATGTTTGCCTTTCGAAAAACCCAAGTGTATCTCAGTCACTGAGCAGCCAGCTATCAATGGCCCAGCTTTTTTATAAGTACTAAATTTAAAAATGGTAAAGTAGTACTAGATTATAGATGTGAAAAGACGATACCTGTGTTCTTCCAAGAGGCCATCCTCATCATCTGTGCTGTCCTGGTCACCAATTCTTAAAGGAGATTTAATGCCACGGCCCTGTCTTATGTCTTCCTGTAGCTGTTTCTGCAGTTCATCTAGCCTGAAAATTGAAAGAATGTCCTATTAAATGATTTACTTTTTTTTTTTTTTGAGACAGGGTCTACATAGTTCTAGAACTCTATATATAGACCAGTCTGTCCTCAAATGCAACAGAGATCCACCTGCCTCTGCCTTCCTAGTGCTGGGAGTAAAAGTGTGTACACCAGGCCATGCTTATGATTTATTTAAAAAACGGACAACTTTTAGCTGTTATCTAAAAGCTGCACCAAAGAAAACTTTTACCAAATATTGTTAAATAAAAGTTCAGTTATAATACAGGGTAAATCATATTTCTGAAAAACATTATACTGTTTTTTTTGTTTTGTTTTTTTGAGACAGGGTTTCTCTGTTTATCTCTGGTTGTCCTGGACTCACTCTGTAGACCAGGCTGGCTTCGAATTCACAGAGATCCGCCTGCCTCTGCCTCCCAAGTGGTAGGATTAAAGGCGTGCACCAACACCGCCTGGCCATGATACTGTTTTTTAAAAATTCTATTTTATGTGTGTGTTGCATGCATGTTTGTGCACGGTGCCCACAGAGGCCAGAATAGGACGCTGGAGTCACAAATGGTTGTGAGCCGCCATGTGGGTGCTGGCAATCAAACATGGGTCCTCTGGAAGAGCAGCCAATGCTCTTAATCAGTGACTCATCTCTCCAGCCCTTTGAATATTTCTTTACAGCTAGAAATTTGAGAATGATCTATCTAAACCAGAGATTAAAAAAAAAAAAACGGTAAACAATGATCAAGTTTGACTGCCTTCTATAGTAAGTGCTCAGGGAGTGTTAGGTGTGGTGATAATAATGGTCATATGACCATGATGAAAACAAAAATCTAATTAACATTATCAGGGGGTTAGTCTGTAAAATGTCAGTGAGCACTAAAGACTATAGAACAGCCAACCACGAACTCTTGGTGAGACTAAAGGAAAATAAGTGATCAATAAACCCACTGTTCTGTCGATCATCACCAAATGTTTACTTCTGTCTTTGGTCTGAGAAATATTCAATATTATCACTATTGTCATTATGTGTGTGCATTGAAACAAGTCTTATGATATATTCCAGGCTGGCCTCACATTTGAATCTTCCTGCTCCACCTAAGTGTTACTGGTGTGTATTACCACATGTAGCAATGCTTAATTTTAAGCAATTTCTCTAAATTCAGAGGGAATAGTTTTTAACCTAAATGTCTGAAACTTTCCTATAGTTTAACAAGTTTGATATTTGTACATACTAACACCTATGTAATCCGGTTACCTAAACTTTCTTTTTTTTTTCCTCTCCAAAGACAGATTTCTCTGTGTAGTCCTGGCTGTCCTGGACTCACTATGTAGACTAGGCTAGCCTCAAACCACAGAGATCTCCCCAGTGCTGGGTTAAAGGTGTGCGCCACCACATTCGGTCCTAAATTTCCTTTTTAAATGACTTTTAAAAACTGATTGTTAGTCGGGCGTTGGTGGCGCATGCCTTTAATCCCAGCACTTGGGAGGCAGAGGCAGGCAGATCTCTGTGAGTTCGAGGCCAGCCTGGTCTACAAAGTGAGTCTAGGACAGCCAGAGCTGTTATACAGAGAAACCCTGTCTCGAAAACCAAAAACCAAAACCAAAACCAAACCAAACCAAACCAAAACAAAAAACCTGATTGTTTTTATCTGTGTGTATGTATGACTGTGGTGACTAGAAGAGGGTGTCAGATATCCCCTGGAGCTGGATACACACACACACACACACACACACACGTGTATATGTATTTATGTGTGTGCCACATGTGTGTGCATTTCTATGGAGGCCAGAAGAGGGTGTCGGAGCTCCTGGAGTTAGAGTTGCCCAATGTGGGTGCTGGGAATGCAACTATAGTCCTATGTAAGGACAGCAAGTATTTTTGATCAAAGAGCCATTTCTCCAGCCCCATAAGCAGTTTAAAAAAAAATTATTTATTTATTTATCTATTTATCCATCCATCTATCCATGGGGATGCATGTCCGTGCATGCTTGGAGGCCTGAGGACAACTGATAGGAATCTCTTCTCCTTCTACTATGGGGGTTCTCAAGATGGATCTCATGTCATCAGCTTGGTGGCAAGTGCTTCCACTCTCTAGGCCATCTTACCTGCTCCAATCAGCTAAGCATTAAATGAAGTTTTCTGGGCTTTCATGAGTAGTCTTTGAATAAATAAGGCATGTTGTTCTGGTCTCATTAGTAAGTCAAACTAGTCACATCATTGTTTAACTTAAGCTTAATTTATGTGTGTGCCACATGTGTGTGCATTTCTATGGAGGTCAGAAGAGGGTGTTGGAGCTCCTGGAGTTAGAGTCATAGGTGGTTGTAAGCTGTCAGACATGGGTTTTGGGAAACAAACTCGGGTCCTTTGGAAGAGCAGCAAATGTTCTTAGTCAGGGAATCATGTCTCCAGGACCACTGTTTAAAGTTTTTATTTATTTTTTAATTTTACAATTATATTTAAGTCAGACATAGTAGCACATGCCTTTAATCCCAGTACTCAGGAGGCAGAGGCAGGCAGATCTCTGTGAGTCTGAGGCCAGCCTGGTCTACAAAGTGAGTCCAGGACAGTCAGGGCTACATAGTAGAACCCTGTCTCAAATAACCAAAAGTAACAAACAAAATTACATTTACTTGCATGTAGGTATGCACGTGTGTAGGTAGGAAGACAACTCAAGAGTCAGCTGTCCCCTCTCCCTATTTGAGTCTTAGGGACTGAACTCCAGATGCCAAGCTTAGCAGCAAGTGCTTTCAACCACTGAACCACCTCTGGCCGTTTGTTTACTGAGATGGACAGCGACCTCAGGGCATTCTTCCCGCCTTGGCCTCCCAAGTTCCTGAGTTACAACTGGTAATACATTCAGCAAGTCATACAAATTTCATTAGGAAAATTAAGACCCTCAAGTTTTTCATGTGTATAAAGTAGATGCTTATCATTATTTTGAACTATTTCCTCCAAAGAGTAACATGACATAGGAAACATGTATGGTTATCTTCATTTCAAAACTTGTACTTTATGTTGGGCATTGTGGTACACTTATAATCCCACAATTTGGGGAGACTACGGGCAAAAGAATCCAAACTTGAGGCCAACTGTGGCAGCACAGTGAGATCATGCCTACTTAAGCAAATAACCCTTCTCTTGGCTCAAGAAAACAGTAACAAAATGTTTAGAATTGGTAAACATGAAAATTTTTTAAATGTTAATTTCCCTAAGTGGAATCAATTTATTTATAACAAAGAATAACTATGGTTCCTTACTAAGAGTAGTTTGTTTTTTTTTTTTCAC
>CAJQZJ010000528.1:1230556-1255968 GCA_907164525.1 Lophiomys imhausi | reverse complement strand
CACCTAAGTTGAATCAATTTATTTATAACAAAGAATAAATAACTATGATTCCTTACTTAAGAGTAGTTTATTTGTTTGTTTGGTTTTTTTTCTCCCCAAGACAGGATTTCTCTGTGCTGCCCTGGCTATCCTGGACTCACTCTGTAGACCAGGCTGGTCTTGAACTCAGAGATCTGCCTGCCTCTGCCTGAGTGCTGGGATTAGAGGCATGTACCACTATGCCATGTAGGTGCTGGGATTTCAACCTAGGTCCTTTGGAAGAGCAGCCAAAGTGCTCTTACCCACTGAACCATCTCTCCAGCCCACTAACAGTAGTTTATATCCATATTCTATGAAAACTGAGTTTTCTCAGAGTTAAATGTTGCTTAGAAAACAAGGGATGCTTTATGAATCTGCATGCCATCCTTGCCCAGGGGCCATGCTAATCTACTCTGTATTGCTCAAGTTTTGATCTATGTGCTGCTGAAGTGGGCACAAACATGAATATATTCTAAGCAAAGGTCGTACAAAGGTACCAACAATATAAACTGATTAAAAACAGGCAAAGGCTTGAACAGACACCACTCCAAAATTATGAAAAGGCCTAATACCATACGAAAATATATTTAAAATATCAATCTAAAGCATGATGAGAAGCCATACCATTCCATGTCCTTTAAGATGGCTATGAGAAAGGGGAGGGGGTGGGAATAACAAGTGCTGGAGAAGATACAGAGAAAAGAAATCCTCTCTCATTTCGGGTCGTTATGTAAAATGCTACACTTGCTGCAAAAGACAGTGTGGTGGCTCTCCTAACCCT
Source organism: Lophiomys imhausi (assembly GCA_907164525.1). NCBI lineage: Eukaryota > Metazoa > Chordata > Mammalia > Rodentia > Muridae > Lophiomys > Lophiomys imhausi. The sequence continues at coordinate 1,255,169 of CAJQZJ010000528.1, read as the reverse complement.
CAACAATCACCTCATGGTTCACTAAACCCATGTGTGGGTCCAGACTCAAAATACTCAAAAGGGGAACTGAAGATATAAGTACACACATCATCATAGCATTTTTTTCCCCACAGCAAGTTGAAAAGCAGGCATTATCCACGTGGCCATTAATGGATAAATAAACAAAATGCAGAATGTATTGTAAGATAGAACAGGCAATTCTAACCCAACCTTCACTACAAACAATGAACACATTATGCTAAATACAATACTCTAGATCTAATAAGGAAACAAATAATCTCACATGAAATATCTAGAGTAGTCACCTTCATAGGAACAGCAAGAAAAAATAAAAATGGTGGTTTGCCAAAGGCAGGGAGCAAGAGCAGAATGGGAATAGGAATGGAGTTTTAGATTGAGAAGATGAAGAACATTCTGGAGCTACGTGGTGGGCTGCACTGATATTAGTGCACTGACCTAAACTGAACTATTCAAAATAAAATCTAGGGTTGTGGTGATGGCTCAGTGAGTAAAGTATCAGGGACCCGAGTTCAAATTTTCAGAACCCACAAAAAAGCTGGATGTGTATGCCAGGTGTGTGGGTGAACACATTTAATCCCAAAACCAAGTAGGCACAGGCAGGCAGATTTCTGTAAGTTTGAGGCCAGCCTGGGCTTCATAGTTAGATCCTATTTAAAACAAACAAACAAAAAAAGGCACTGGATGCACAGCCCAAGTAATCCCAGTGCTTCCACAGGGTAATGACAGGCAGAAATAAAAATCCCTGATGAAGCTCATGGGTCAGTTAGTCTGCCATGCACAACAGCGAGGAACCTGCCTCAAACACCATGGAAGGTAAGAATTGACACCCATGGCAGCCCTCAGATCTTCACATGCTACAGCAAACTTGCACTAGCACTTTCATACATGAACTGTGTGCATACACATAATAATAAAAATAAATTCCACTCATGCTTTTCATCAATGATATCAGTTAAGATACTGTCAAAAAAAAGCAAAAAGGAATTTATATTAATAATGTAACATACAGTATTTTATAAAACTCTGTTATCTTTTGATGTCTCATTAACAAGAGAACACATCTTATTTCTTTTTTGTTTGGTTGGTTTTTTTATTGTTGTTTTTTTTGAGACAGGGTTTCTCTGTGTACCCTTGCCTGTCCTGGACTTACTTTGTAGACCAGCCTGGCCTTGAACTCACAGAGATCCGCCTGTCTCTGCCTCCCATGCTGGGATTAAAGGCATGTGCCACCATGACCAGTATTTAGACAGCTGTGAACTGCCACGTGGGTGCTGGGATTTGAACCCCAGTCCTTTGGAAAAGCAGTCAGTGCTCTTAACCGCTGAACCATCTCTCCAGCCCCAACACATCTTATTTCTAAAACAGTTGACAAGAGAACTGTAATAATGGTACTCCTACAAAATGCATGTTCATTTCTAGTTCCCTTTTTGGTGCTGGGGACTGAAGGGCTTTATTCTTAATTAGTAATCACTTTACCACTGAACTAAATCCTCAGTCCCATATGAACTACTTTACCATTAAGAAAGGCAGTTTGTTAAATTTAACAGATTATGGTTTTAACCAACCTTTGTGTGTCTTCCATCTCCTTTACAAGTCGCTCTAAGGTATTTGTGTAAGTTCCACTCTCAGAATATTCCTAAAACAAAGTTTAAAAAATACTTTATAACTTATCTTAGTAGAACTGGGATATTTTAAGTTATTCAGAGTACTAATGACTATTTGCTGTGTCAGTAACCTGGGTCTGGTTAACACCCTTGTTAAAGGAAATATTTCATCATCATGCTTTAAATCTAGTATTCTATACTGCAGGCAATTTGATTTCAACATCCATTAGGAGGGATACTGCGTGTAAAACCCTGCTAGCCTGAGGATATTAATGCAAACACCCAAGGGCTCTGTGGTGACCCTATCTTTGCTTCTGCATTCTATTTTAGTGAAGTCAAGCTACTACTAATTTTTAGGTTTTATCATAGAATATTACACCTTCCCCACCAAACTTTATAGAAATCTTGAAATTAATACAGTTTACTCCCAAGATAGAATGAAGCACTTTATAAATAAAATTGCACACCCCCTGCTTTGGAGACCACTGCTGTAAATGAAGGTAGAGTGTAGAAATGTTGTTAATTGTGGTGTGCAATTTTATTTATAAAGTGCTTCATTCTATCTTGGGAGTAAACTGTATTAATTTCAAGATTTCTATAAAGTTTGGTGGGGAAGGTGATCCATTGGGGTGCAGGAAGAAAATAATAGAACTTCTATTTATATGGAACTTCTATAGAAACTCCAGTAGAACTTAATCTATAGTAACTTCTATGTAACTGCCACAGGAAAATACTTAATTTTTCTTTTTCCTTCTAAATTCTGTTTTTGTATATACTTTATTTCAAAAGTACAAAGTATTATAGTGGTACATGTATAGTATCTATAAGTTACATATATACTGGGGTACATGCTTAAAGTTTCCTTATAATAAAAAAGTACATGTGATCAAAAAAGTTTGGAGACCACTGATTAACAATAATAAAATTGAAGATATGGGGAACTCATTTACCAAACAAGAATTCACATCCATGTTAGTCTAATGATGAGGTATAGTAAACACTGAATTTTTTAAAAAGCAAGTTAACTATTTTTTCCCCCATCAAGTGAAGACAAATTACCACAGAACTACTTACCATGTAGTCGGCTGACTGTGATCTAAGCCCCTTGGAAAAGACAGGAGGCTTTCCTGAAGCTGTGGGAATCTGATTGAAGTTCAGAGCCATTATTTCTTCCAGTGATTTTAATGTCTCCTCTTCCTCATCACTCTCTAAGTTGTAACCTAAGCTTTCTTCATCACTATCAAAATCACCCCTGAATTTCCTTTTCAGTGCACTGCTACCTGCATTGGAATTTCCTGAACTCTCTTTATCTGAAGGTGCTGCAGGACTTGGGACATGCGGCACAACCTCCGAGGCAGGCGGGGGAGACTCTGCAGGAGGGCTGTACTCTGCATGCAAAGATCCCCCAGAACTTCTCCCTGAAGATTCACTAGAAACAGCCTTAATAGTCTTTGCTCTGTGTTCTTTGTGTTTGGAGGATTCTGTAGAATGCCCAGAACGTTCTTTAGAGGAGGAACGCTCTTTATTTTTAGGAACTGGAAGAGTGCAATTTTTAGCATTTAACGGTACTCGAGAGGAAACAGCACTTGGAACATGGGAAAGTAAAGGTAGTTTTGTCTCTTTTGATGTCACAGAGCCAACTGTTTTACTTTTCTGAAGGTTGCTAGCTCTTTTAATTGTAGATTTTTCCTGAGGTAAAGGTAAGTGGAGTTTCTGTATTTTAGTCTCTTTGGTACTTGCTGCGTGGACTTGGTCACTATTCCTGGAAAAATGGTGGCCAGAATTTGAAGATGCCAAGTCTGCAGAAGAGTGATCTGGTTCATCATCAGGTTCCTTGGCTATATCTTCCAAGCGCAGAACACCGCCAGGTGTCTTCAGTGCGATATGTCTTATAAACTTTTCTTTCTGATGTGGTATATCTGGACGCTTCTCCAGGAACGACTCTTTTGCTTTTGGGATGATAGGTTCTTTTGTGCTTTTCAGGTCTGAGTCCACAGAGTTCCTTTTTCTTTTGTCAGAGAATTTATTCTGCTTAGAGCCTAAAATTAATTGTCAAATCAGTAAAAAGTACACTTTTCTGTCTGGGTCAAACTTATTCACAGAACACTAATGAGACGTTTAAACTCTGTTAGACTGAGATTATTCACTATTTATGTAATGAATAAAGAGAACTAATGCTGTCATTATCTACCAACTGACAATTATGGCCAAGAAATTTAGAGCTAATGACATATGCTCATTTTTACTGTTAGTCAATTAAAAGGTTACAATCTTACCAAAGGTTATCACTCTTTAAAACATAAGACATTATCCATTGGTACTAACAAAGGACTTCAAGAGCATTTCTGCTCAAAGTGGGTATTCTTTTCAAACCTAAGACTACCTAACTCTAGAAATGAAATACTTCTACATCCAAAGGTGTAGGGGTTTTAGATTACAAGTAAATACAGGACTAAAATGGCAGATAAATAACTTATTTAAAAATAAATTCCCAGGAGGGGATAAACGGCTCAGTGGTTAAGAGCACTGATTGATCTCCCAGAGGACCCAGGTTCAATTACCAGTACCCACATGGCAGTTTACAACTGTCTCCAACATCCTCACATAGACACACATGCAGGCAAACATTAATGCACATAAAATCAATAATAAGTTTTTTTTTAATGAAAAAAATAAAATAAAATCATTGGGCCGGGTGGTGGTGACACACGCCTTTAATTCCAGCACAACAGCCTGGTTTACAGAGTTCCAGGACAAAGGTACATAGAGACCCTACCTCAAAATAGATAGATAGAATAAATAAATTCATTCTACCTTGTGTGGTGGTGCATACCTATAATCCCAGCCATCAGGAGTCTGAGGCAGGAGGATCGTGAATACAAGGCCAGCTGGGCTGGAAAGGATTAGGGAGGTTGGACAACTCAGTCTCAAAAAACAAACAAAAACAAAAAACCAAAACCAAACCAATAAGCAAATAAACTTACTCAAGTATTTCATCAAGTGATTACCACTAGTTCTTAAATATCCCTCTAGCATTTAACTGTGTCTTCACAAATATGCTCAAGTGCTGACCTTCAGTACTATAGGATGGAGAATTTAACTGGGAATAGACTCTTGATAGACACACCTGAACTAAAGGAAGGTCAATGCAAATGACAGCTTCCTTGTAAGAATAGGAAACTTAGACCCAAAGACAGGTATGTCAGATGGAAGACACAAGAAAGAAACACAAGATCCCATATGACTGAATGGTAGTTGCAAGTCAAGGAATGCTGAAGATTGCGAGTAAACACCTGAAGCAGTAAGATGTAAAGAAGCATTCTTCCCCTAGTTAGCATTGGTTTTAGATTTCAACTGTTTAGAACTATGAGGTGTTAATTTCTGCTGTTTTAAGCTACCCTAGCTCAGGTACTTTGTTACAGATGCCCGTATTCATTCATAGCTGCAACCAGAAACACTTTAATAATTCTTGACACAGCTCACCAAAAATCCCAAACCAAACCAAAAACAAAACAAACCCTCAAAAAATCCCAACAACAAAGTTTGGGGCTCTGTGTGTTTATGTGGGTGTTCAAGTAGAGGCCAGAGGTTGGTGTTGAGTATCATCCTTGATCATCCTCCACTGTATTTACTGAATTAGGGTCTCTAGCTGAACCTGGATCTTACCAATTCAACTAGTCCAGCTAGTCTATGTGCCCTGGGGATCCTGTCTCTGCCTCTAGAGCACCTGGATAATACATGGGATGCTCCACTTGCCCAGTATTTACATGGGTGTTGGGATCTGAACTCTGGTCCTTACGCCTGCCCAGAAAGTACTTTACCCAGAGCCATCTCCTCAGCTTGAGTTAATCAGTCTTAAGTTTATATTACACCAAAAACCATTTCATTGAGCCTGTTGTGGTAGCACATAGCTTTAATTCCAGCATTTGGGAGGCAGAGGCAGGTAATTCTCTAAGTTTAAGGCCTGGTCTACATAGTGAGTTTGAGGACAGCTAGAGCTACACAGAGAGATCCTTTCTTAAAAAAAAAAAAAACTTAGCTAAGATTATGTTTCTTGATGTAGACAAGGATTCAGAAGTGAAACACTTAATACCAGTATAAAGAATATATTGTTAAAACACATTATTAGGAACTCCTGAAAAAGGGAGAAAGAAGTCAAGTCAACAGATTATGCTAAATAAATTCAAGCATTTCTTTCTTGGGGTCAGGTATTACTTTATGTAGTTCGGGCTGACTTCAATCTCTAGACCTTCCTGTCTTGGCCTCCCAAGTACTTGAGATTACAGATGTGAGCCACCCTACCTAACTCTGAATATTATTCTTTTGGGATGTAATTTTATCAAACTCTTAACTATCTGAGACATTCAATTCTAGATAGGGAACTGAATATTTGAACAGATTTATTTTAAAAAGCAGTATGAAGATGTAAACTCACTTAGAAAAATCTATGTTTAAGTCTGATGCTACCTACCTGAAAGCTCCCATGAGTCTGAAGATGATCTTTTTCTTGAGAGATGTCCATTTTCCTATGAGAAAAAGGAGAAGAAAATGAGGAATTTTGGGAAGTAAAGAATATGAACTTATGCCGGGTGTGATGGTGCACGCCTTTAATCCCAGCACTTGGGAGGCAGAGGCAGTTGGATCTCTGTGAGTTCAAGGCCAGCCTGGTCTACAAAGTGAGTCCAGGACAGTCAAGGATACACAGAAAAACCGTCTCAAAAAAAAAAAAAAAAAAACAGAATATGAACTTACATTTGAGCAGACTTCTAGACCAATACAGCAAGCACTTATATTCAGAGGTAGCTTAAAAAAAAAAAAAAACTTGGAAGATTTTAAAATGAAGGGTATGGGCTGGAGATGTAACTCAGTGGTAGAGTGCTTGTGTAGACACGCAAGGCTTCAATGTAATACCTAGCATTAGGGAAACATACATAGACACACAGACAGGAGGAGGCCATCTGTATTATAAAATATGTAAAAGGAAAAAAATCACAAAATGAAGTCTGTGTTTCATAAGCTAACAGTAATTTATATTCGTAATTTAAAAATTAATACAATAGTAGAAGACTATTAGTCTGTGAACCAAATATTATATCTATTGATCATCAGAAATCTCACAAATAAAGGACAATCTTATCGCAAATAGGCCTCTGGACTTACAAATACTTTCTAGTAATATACAATTAGGAAGATTTCTTTTTATTCATACCTAGAATGTTGTAGCTTATTTTTGGTTTGTCTGATTTGACATTTTCATAGAACTTAATCAACACAGCACTTCTTTGCAGTGTTGGGGACTCAACCCAGGGTTTCTCACATGCTGGCTAAGTACTCCACTATGTATTCCCAGCTCTGTACTGTTCTTCTTTTTGAGACAGGTTAGGTTGTGTAGGGCAGTAGTCTCTATCTCATAATTCTTTTGCCTTAGCCTCTCATGTGCTGGGATTACAAGGACGTATTTTTTCATATCTGACTTTATTTGCTCTGTATGTAGATACAATTTGAAATTAGCAACTTGACTTTCTAGGGAAGAAGGAAAGTTTTAATGCTATCCTGATTTTGTATTCTCAAAGAAAAAAAAGGATTAAAAAGTATGTGCAGTTCTTTAAGTTATCAGGTATATTTCTAAGACTCATATCCACTCAATTATCTAAGATTTCCATATGGAGCTGCAGGAACAGTTCATCAGTTCAGAGCTCTTGTGCTCGTGTAGGACTTGGGTTTGGTTCTTAGCACCTGCATGATGCAGCTCACAACCACCAGTAACTCTGACTCCAGGGGATCTGGTGGCTTCTTTTGGCCTCCACATATAGGTTCAAATAAAATAAATAAATCAAATATTTGTATATAATCTGAGACAGTAGCTCTTGCACTTTTGAGAGTGTGCTCCAGTTCTCTGGATGCCTTACAGAAGACAGCCGGGCTCTCACTGCTCTGTTCCTCACTGGGCCAGAGACTGCACTTCTGACAGATTTGCAAGTGCTGCTGATGCTACTTGCTCCAGGACATTTTGAGAACATTGCTATAAATTGTTTCCTGATCTTTTATATTTGCCATTCCTTAAGGCATATCTTAATTTAAAAAATTACTATACTTGCCTGAAAGAATGTTTACTTTCTCATTAGAAAGTATCTTTGCTCCTGGTGTGAAAAAATTAGGATTAAAAAAAAATTACCGAATTCAATGTAAGGTAGAGAAAACTTAATGAAACCAGCATCAACACAAGTTCTGCATCTGTATTTCCTTAAATGTTATGGATTAATAAGCATCTTTAGACTTAGAGATAACCATGATACGGTAGTGGCAATGCTAACTGAGTAATTATTTTACATACCAGATTCGAAAGATTACTCTTCCCAGGTACAGAGGCATTCTGTTTACTGTGTTCATGCCTTGGTTTACATTTTTTCTCTACACTAGAGGATTTTAAGGAAAGATTACTTGTTTCTGAGAAAGAATTTTCTGAGTTGATTCTCTGTTCCATTTGTTCCCTTCTCAATTTCTTCTGTTCTCGTTCTCGGCAGTAAGAAGCTAATGACAGCTGGAACCTAGCCCCCAGTGGGCTTTCTCCTGGGTGGTGCCTGGACAGGCTGCTTCTACTACTAACACTTCTGGAGCTGTTCTTGAAGATGTCACCTTCTGTCACTGGGGCCTGCTTTCTGGAGTCTTCATTGGTCTTGCCTGGATCTCTGTCATTCTTCTCCCTGTTATTTTCATGAATGAACAGTGACTTCCTTCTCTCTGGAGACCGGTGTTTTTTTTTCCGTGGCTTCATCTCTTTGGACAATCGATAAGACGAAGGGGCATAGATACCTGTTCCTCTGGATAAATATTTGGAGCCTGGTGACAAACAAGGCCGACGTGATTCATGGACACCATGATCTTTCTGGTGCTCTTTACCACCTTTCATGAAAGCTTCTACAATAGGACTTTCTTCTGATGACATTCTTTTGGCCTTAGGCTTTTTTGGTGAAGATAATTTCCTTTCAAATTGCTCTGTCCCAGTGATGGATAATCCATTTCCTCCTCCATATTTGATGTTTGATTTTTGTGGAGAATCCAACATATGTTTATCTAAAATAGCCACAATAAAAACACATACAAATCATACATTATTAAAAATAAATGTGTTTCTACTATTATTTATATTAATCATCAACTTTTAACTGTACTGAAGCTACTGGAAAGTTCAAGCCAATTAATATTTGGGTGATAAAATATATTTTTGGGGGAAGAGAAATAGGTTTACCTTTTATGAAGTTTACTTTCATGAATCCCTTCTGCTACATCATCTAACCTCCCTAAGGTTCTATTTGTGAACTACTGTACTAAAGAATAAAAATAATATAAACACTACAAACTAGAATATTTTTTAATGTTAAGAATGTAGAACAGGGCTGGAGAGATGGCTCAGCGGTTAAGAGCACTGCCTAGTGCTCTTCCAAAGGTCCTGAGTTCAATTCCCAGCAACCACATGGTGGCTCACAACCATCCACAATGTGATCTGGTGCCCTCTTCTGGAATGCAGGTGTACATGCAGATAAAGCACACATATTCATAAAAAATAAATAAAATAAATCTTTAAAAAAAAAAAAAGAATGTAGAACAGATGGCTTAATGTTTAGCACATTTTCATTTTAATAGCGCATTTTTCAACTCTGAACAGTATAATCATTTTGGAGGTTCTCTTCACCTCTGAAACAACCCATCCAAAATACATTGACAATACGCATACCTTGTTTTGAAGCTGGCTTGAAGAAATCTATGATTGACTGTTTCCTGAAAATAAAAGCACAACTAATATGGCATCACAAGACCAAGCATTAAAACCTCAATGAACACTACATTAATATAATGCAGGCTAGATTGCACTGTCTGATCTAACTAGTCAGGTTCTGACAATGGAAATCACACTTGGCTAAGCCACAAGAAAACTGAAAATATAACCACTTTTCTTTAAGTTTAGAAACACAACTGAGACTATGACACCCAGACTAACATGACAAAACTGAAGTCTGAATCCAGGGAACTGGTAAGTGCTGTTTAGTTTGGGAATGCTATAGCTACAAGCTAGGGGAGAAGATACTGGGAAGAAACATCTAATTCTATTTGTTATCTCCAGTGACTGGCCAAAAAAAAATTTTCATTCAAATAGAAACCTGATAATAATGGAGACCATAAACCTTCACCGACTCTTGCCACAAGAGAACAGCAAGATGAACAATTATGTTGGTCTGGGGAGGTAGTTGAAAAGGAATGTGCAAAGCAAAAGCAGAAAGGATCATTTATGAATCTTACACTAATCTCTTTGTGTTTTACAAGATGCTTTACTAAGTAATTGCAAAAACTAGAAAGAGCCACAAGTTGTGTTTCAAATGTTTGGTTTTTTTTTTTATTCGTTTGTTTTGTTTTGAATCTAAGATTCCTTAAGATTAGTCAAGAGCAGTGGCATATACCTTTAATTCCAGCACTCAGGAGACAGAGGCAGATGTATCCGTGTGTTCAAGACCACACTGGTCTATGGAGTGAATTCTAGGCTAGCCAGGGCTACATACTGAGACCTTGTCTTGAACACCCTCCCCCCCCAAAAAAACCCCAAAAACCAGCAAAAAGAGTTTAAGGGGCTTGAAGAGATGGCTATTCACAAATGTCTAACTCCAATTCAGGGTATGTGATGCTCTCTTCTGGTCTCCTCAGGCAACAGGCACACACATGGTATAGATATATACACAGTCAAAACACTCATACACATAAAATAAAAATAAGTAAAATGTTTTTTGAAAAAACAAACTCAAGATATTTTTACAAAAGCAGCATTCTACCTAAGTAAAATGAAAAAAAGGGGATATGACAGTTAACAAGTAAACCCAAAACCAAATGGTTTTAATAATTTTTATGGGTTACTGTGCCCTAATATTGTCTCACAATTATTGCCAGAACCTATACTGATTTGTTCATGCATGTTGAGTTGTCAGCTATAAAAGGGGAGATGTTATATGTAGAAAAAAGACTGAGGGCTGGAGAGATGGCTCAGCGGTTAAGAGCACTGGTTGTTCTTCCAGAGGACCTGGGTTCAATTCCCAGCACCCACATGGAAGCTCACAACTGCCTGTAACTCCTGTTTTAGTGGATCTGACACCCTTACATACACATACATGCAGTCAAAACACCAATGCACATAAAATAACAATAAATTATTAAAAAAAGAAAAAAATTGAGTAAATATATCCTTTTTCTGAATTCTATCCATTTTGCTGAAAGAGAGTAAGCAGTAGGCTACCAGCATCTCTAAACACTTCTCCACTGAAGCTGGGGTACTGTAGTGAAATGCCTGAGCAATCCAAATCCAAGGCTGATCTCCTTTCCTATCTTGTGCATCTTACTGGTCACATTAGAAGAGCAATGCACACCTTTACTGGTTTACCTAGACTCCACCAGTATGTTGAGAGAACCTAAATAGTTATGAGATAAATATGAGTGACAGGTTATGGCAGAATACATTCGTTTGTTTACAGAAAGTAAATTACATTAGGTGAATTCACTCCATAACCGAGGAAAGGGAAAATGCTAGAGTCTGCAAAGGGGAGAGAAACAATGCTGTTACTAGTATCAGTGAGGTGCAAAAGAATCCAGAGGCAGCAATTCAAATCAGGATACACTAATACCTTTTCACTAACTATAACACCATTTCTCTTCCCTAAAGCATTAAATCTAACACTTCTCAATACACCAGAAAGAGAAAAAAGGTGACTCTGGGTAAACCATGTAACCATAAATGGAACTTTCTAGAGGTAAAATAGTTTCTTAAGTTCAACTGCACAGAAATGTTCATTACTTATCTATAACTGGTTAAAAAAAAAAAAATGACAGCTTCACAACCTTTATCTGAAAGTTCTGAGACCAAACGTGTTAGAATTCTTAAGTTATTGGATTCTGGAAAGAAAATAACTTGAATGAATTATGTATGGGTGCCGGCAGGGTCTGGTACTGCAACCTGTAGTCAAAACACTTATATTTCTTCAGCCAAGCTTATGAACACTTACACTCAGTATAATAAAGACCATCCACAACCTTTTATTAGCTCTGGTCAGCCTGGTCCAGCTGCCAAGTAAGCTGTGGTTGAAAACGTTTGGTTTTCATAGCTTTCTGGCTTTCAGAATTAAGATAAAGGATTGTGAGTCTGTGCTACAATGTTAAGGCATAAGTTAAAATAAAAAAGACAGTACCAAGCTTGGAGATAATTTAAACATGTTTTATTGTCAGAGGTTGTCATTTGATGAAATTCTCCATCATTACATAGCTCCCAGAAAATATTTACAAAAAAAAAAGGAAAGAAAAAAAGAAAGGTCTCTTGTCAAGGCAGAAAGTTACTCAAAGAGAAAACAGGCGCATTCCAAAAATGTTTTTGGTATGAATGGTCATGTACACTGTACTATATGAATGGTCGTGTACACTGTACTATAAAGTAATTCGTGGGTTTTTCTTATCATATCTTACATAATTTCACTCAGTGTAGAAACCACTAGGACCAGAACAATCTAAATAGATGCACTGCATAGGAAGGGACCCAGGTCAAGCTCTCAAGGATTAAAAACAACCTTCTACCTAAGGCGGGCTCTCCGTAGTCACCGAGGCCGGTGGTCACTCGACCAAAAGCAATACCTCAACTACAGAAAAGGAGACTCCAACTCCCAGAAGCCCCCGCGCGGAGGCGGGGTGAGGGCTTGCAGGCCCCAGAACATCAAGGCCTGAGCTCGCTGAGGATGGCGGGAACTGAGAAGCAGCCGTCCGCAGTCCTCCCTTATACCCATGCCCCCGCGACCCGGCCCCTTCTCAAGCCCTCTGCACGGTACCTGTCCCCAGGACTCTCTGTTCTTTTTCCCGCTGCAGCAGGGACGGTACTACCGGGTCTCAGATGGCAGCGCGGGGGCGACGACCCCGGGGCTGGGGATGAGGGGAAACCTGGCCTAGCGGGCATGCAGCGCCTTGTCATGTCGGCGCCGCTGGCGACGGCGGCATGAGCTGTGGCTGGAGAAGCTGGGTGCGTGGTTGCCGTCTTGCTGCTGGGACTCAGGGAGGCTGTCGGTGCAGAGGTGGGCGGCACCCCCTACTCTCTTCATGGCGGTTCTCTCTTCGGAAGTGACTCCGGTGTGAGCGGGAAGGAACGGGAGGACCATCAGGGGGCGGGCCGTATTTGAGGTGCCGCGTCTTGATTGGCTAACTGGGAATCACTCTGGTGGCGGTGCAATACAAAGCCTCGGACTGTAAGGAGAAGGCGGGTTCCTGGAAGGGGGAGGGGAGAATGAAAACTGCCCTCCCCAGACCCGTCACGTGCATCAGGGGCGCGCGCCTCCGCGTCGGGGCCGCGTCGGGGCCGCGTCGGCCTTGGCTAGTGCGTGGGAGTGGGAAAGAGGAGGCTGTGTCGGGTGTTTCGGCAGCTGGCGACACCCGGCCTGATCGAGGGCTAGGGGATGAGGTTTGCACAACTAAACCCGAGCTTGCAGCTGTCTACAGTGAGGATGGCCAACACTTGTCACGACTGTGCTGCAGACGTGCACGGCTGTGCTAATGTTACATAGACATTTTAGCATCTTAGGCCATAATGCTGTCACCATTTCCTCAGTAATCGTCTTTGTCCAATGTGATTTGACCGTTCTGTGAGGAATCTTCTATACTGTGATATTGTTCCCCACCACCACCGCTTTTTTTAAAGAGCGCGGGGGAGTGGGGGCATAGCCAACCATTGAATTAGACAGTTTTTATTCTGTAAAAGCGTTTTTGTTTCATTTTGTTTCTGTAATGGGTTTCCCATGAAGTCCCAGAAAATAGACTTTTTGGGAGATTTTTGAAGGGAACAGTCCTCATCTGTAAAGGGTTGTGCTTTGAAGACTCTTCAAAGGCATTCTTTGCAAACAGATTGGTCAGATAAGAGTATTTATGAGCCTCACCTTCCATGTTTATAGAATGGGTATATTACTCACTTCCTTGGGTAATTTTAAGCAATAAAAAATAGCAATGTGAACAGGTTTAGATTCTCTCATGTAATTGGTACAAATACATTCTTTACTTCCCTTTGTTCCTCAGAGAAACTCCTGAAGTAACAGGCCAGTTGCTGTAGGGAAGGCCTGTAATCCTAGCACTTGGGACACTGAGGTAGAACTGCCAAGAGATTGAGGCTATGAACTGAGGTGACAGTTCAGGGCATAAAGGAACTTGTTTTCATGACCCAGGACCACATGTCAGAAGGAGAGAACTGATTCCATCCAGCGAGTTACCCTGTGACTTCTGTAATCGCGTGTGCGCGTGCGGGCACGCGCACGCACACACACACACACACACTAAACGTGATAAAACACAGGTAGTTTTTAAAGAGAGAAATAGATACTGAGTCTAGCCTTGACTTTCAAAAGAATTAATAAAATCTTCCACAGATTGAAAAAAATCCTATTGTAATGATTGTTAATAAACAAAATATCAATCTCAAAGATGTCCAGGCTTTAATTAAAAGGAATGTTCCCTCAGTTGAATAGAGCAAATTCCTAAATGACACACACAAAAAATTGAACAAGTCTTCCAAATTTATTGTACTGAGATTGAATTGCTACGTTGCTAAGCACAGTAGACTGACCTGAAATTCACCTCTTTCCTCTTCCCTGGTATCCCTCAAGAGGAAGAATTAATGAGAATAAAGTGACCAATAGGCTGGCAAAGCAGAAGGTAAAGACGTAAACACAGGTCTTCCAGAACACACAGCTGTATACTGTGTAGTAATGATGTAAGAAAAGAAATAACAAAGTCAAGGGCACTTTTTCTGCTGCTTATAACTGAGAATTTGCTGGGCTGCTTCTATGTATTAAAAAGAGCACAATAGGAGCTGGAAATATGTGGAATGATTTTAATGCGCATTATTTCCTATCCCTTCCTTGATTTCGTACTTTCTGTTGAATATTTCTGCACTAGGATCCCTGCTTCTGTAACAGGGCACATCCACACAACTTTTAACCCCATTCATTTTGTTGCATGCTCAGTCCATAAAAAGATAAGGCATAAAACATGTTCTGCATGATCAATTAGTTGGTTTTCTTGAATCATTAGCTTCCGAAGTATCACTTTAAAGTCTCTGCTCATACTGCCAAACAATAGTTTTCACATTTTCTTAATCTGATCAGCAGATTATGGAGTTAAGTGAGCCAAGAAATCCCTTGATCAATAAATGGAGATGGAGTCATAATGAAAGCACAATTTAAAAAAATCTCTTCTTAACTGGGAAGTAGTTACCGAAATCCTCAATAAACATCAAGGCTTTTCTTTGTTCAAGCTGCACAGGAAAAAGATACAGATTTGGGTTGGAGAGTGAGATACTTTGAACATCCAGGCAGATGGCTGGAGCCTGAGACTCCTTCCTCCAAAGAGCATTGGAGCTCTGCTTTGGGATTCCACCCATGTTCCCACTTTAAGTGTGCGTGGATGCGCTGTGCACAGACATATATAATCTAGCCTAAGAGCGCTCAACCTCTTTGAGGTCTGGAGGCTGGAGTTTTGGGTCTCATGGATATGAGGCTAGCTCACTGCCACCAAACTCGTTGCAGTTTTGTGAGAGCTGTTTTTTCCTTCCAGTGGACTGGAAATAGATGGGCAGGAAGCTCCAGACTGTAAACGCTGCCAAAAGAGCTCATGTGTGCTCTCACGGTAGGAGAGAAAAACTGAGGTGAGTATGGGAGAAGTGACAATGAGCAGTGTCACCAAGAGCAGGTGAGAGAGCTAAAACAAATCCTCAGTGAGTACTGGAAGAAGAATTTGGAAAAAACAAGGCTGGACTGTAAAAGGCTAACTTGGTAAGATTTCTGAGCATAGGGAAAAGGAAGCAAAGGCCCAGGACCTGCAAGGGCTCTTTAAAAATTATTTATTTTATGTGTGCAGGTATTCTGTCTACATGTATGTCAACACACCACTTTCAAAGCTGATGTTCACAGAGGCCAGAAGGCAGCACCAGATTCCCTAGAACTGGAGTTAGACAGTTGTTAGCCACCATGTGGGTGCTGGGAATTGAACTCTGGGTCCTCTGGAGGAACAGCCAGTGCTCTGAGCCATGGAGCTTTGCCCACCCAGTGGCCTCACAGGAAGTTAGCCAGTTCTGATACTGATGAGAAGGAATGGGAGACATAATGAGGGAAACACTGTTACATGAACAATGGAACAAATTTGCTGGGAAAGGGAAGCTCAGGATGGAAGTTCTGAGAGTTGTGACTGGTATGCCAGAGAACCGAAGCAGTCACAAAGACTTGTGAGCAAATGATCTCACTCAGCCCTTGGGGATTAAGAGAATAAAGGACCATCGGTAAGTAACAAAGACCAGCTAAAAAGCTGGAAACATGGAAAGCAACTCCTGGCTTTTACAAGAATGGCATGTTTTTGTGTCAAGGTTGGTATAATTAACTCCAAGGCTCTCAGAGGGTACCTTAAGGGCAGGCCAAGAGACAAAGACCCATGTGCTGGGGAGTGGGTGAGGGTTGGAGTGTGTAGAGGGTGGTCTGAGAGGTGGGATAAGGAACAGACTCAGAGAAACAGGAAATAATTAACTTGAAAGCCTAACAGAGAAAAACAGACCACATGAGGGTCTCAAGAAGGGAAGGTGAGCTCACTCAAAAAACAAAAACAAAACAAAACAAAAAAACCTCCCCCAAAAAATTCCACCTTTGCAAACAGATGTTGAACTCAGCAGACTGAACAAATGGTTGGGAAAAGCACCAGTTTAGCTCTAGGGGCTCATGGGAGATGCCAAATTTAATATAATGTCATGCAATCCAACCTTCCTAGAGGTGAGTAATAAAACTGCAAAAAACTGCAGCTTAGAACACCTACTTCATGATTTTGCACCATGGAATGTTTCAAGACACAGACACACTAGAAGCATATTTGTGATTTTTGAAATATCTAATAGTTTTCTATAATTCTACTTAGTTACTTTATTTGTTGTCATCTTTGCAGTGGAATCAAATCCAGAGCCTTGCCCATGCTAGGTGAGTGTCCTGCCATCCAGCTGCATCCCTAGACCTTGCTCTTTGGAAACTGGGCCTCACTGTATAGCTCAGCCTTGAACTCACTAGGTAGCCCTTCTTCTCCACAATCCTCCGGCCTCTACTCCTAAGAACTAGGATTGTAAGTGTGTCATCACAGCTACTCTGACCTTAAACATGTAACATACACAGTATACAAACACACACACACACGTTCTATAGGCTTTTTTCTTTGTAATATATTCCTGTCTGTGTGTATACATATAGGAGGGAGGAGAAGAGAGTGAGGTCAAGTTTCTACAGTGGTAGTTTCCATCTAAAAGTGTAAAAAAGTTTTGGGAATTATTGGTTTTACAGACTCCAGCCAGCAACCAGGCATTTCCCACACATGGTTAGTGAGCCATTAGAAGGCTTTGAAGCTAAGTAATGAGTCACAGACTACAGTGAAACAGTAACGACTGCCCCAGGCCCTGTGCAGTGCCCATGGTATACAAGCTCAGAACTGATTTGAATTATAGATTGTCAATCCTGAAAAACTGAATAGTAACTTGCTGACAGGAAGAAAGCCCTGTGCATTTCACTGTTATAGTTAGGAGAAAACTAGTTTTTTTGTTTGTTTTGTTTTTTCTGTTAGTGTATCTTTTCCTTCCTGTACTATAACAGCTTCTACATAGAGAGAGATGTAACCTCTCTTGGGTCTTCAGTAATCTAGTGACTATATGAAAGATATGGGTGAGAGGGGAAAATGACAGGCAGAAAGAGATCTTATATCCCCTGTTCAAACTATCCTTCATGCAGAACTTGACTTCCCTGGAGCTGTAGAGAGCCTTTTGGGGTAATAATTTGATCTCAGACTTCTACAATGCTCTTGCCAGAGTTCAGTGCACTGACTGCGATGTTGTGATGTGTGTGTGTGTGTGTGTGTGTGTGTGTGTGTGTGTGTGTGTTTAGATTTATTTTATTTTGTGTGTACGGGTATTTTGTCTGTATGTCTGTACCACAAGTATGCAGGGGCCAGAAGATGGTACCATATTCCCTGGAATTGGAATTATAGATGGTTGTGAACTACCATCTATATGAGTGCTAGGACTTAAACTCATGATCACAGAAGGTTGGGATTATAGGTCTATATTACTATATCAAGCCCCAAATAGTTTTTTTAAAGACATGGGACAATATTTAAATTTCAAGGAACTCCATACAAACTTCTAGATTTTGTTTTGAGTATCACAATCAAGGTTCTCACACTTAACCATACAGGGACTAGATAGGTAATGAAGACATTTTTAGTAGCTGAGCAGCTGCCTTTCATCCCAGAACTCTGGAGTCAGAGGCAGGTGAAGCTACATAGTGAGTTCCAGGGACAGCCAAAGCTACACAGTGAGACCCTGTCTCAAAAACTTTTCTCAAATTAATAAATAAAAGAAATTAAAAGAAAATCAAATCAGAGCCATTTTCTTACCTCTTACAGAGACATGGAGTCACAGAATATTTCTTTTTTTTTTTTTAAGATTTATTTATTGTATATAGTGTTCTGTCTGCATGTATGCCTGTAGGCCAGAAGAGGGCACCAGATCTCACTATAGATGTTTGTGAGCCACCATGTGGTTGCTGGGAATCAAATGCAGGACCTCTGGAAGAGCAGCCAAAGCTCTTAACCTCTGAGCCATCTCTCCAGCCCACCACAGACTATTTCTTAACACTAGTGATGACTACAACAAACCACTCACTGGGCCTGGTGTGGATCAGATCCTCTTCTAAGCAGTTTCTGGATTTTGACCATTTAATCACATTTGTACAAAGTAGAAAAGGTGTCCAGTGTACATATCAGCAAGAAGATAAATGGTACCTGGAACTCAGCCTCGATGTGGAAGGAGGTGGACATGAGCATTGGAGGGCACATTCCTGACTAAATAAAGGCAGAGTTTTTAGACTGTAATTTCCACATGGGAATGTGAGTCTGTTGCCTTTCCTCAGCAGCAAACCCTGGGGAACTGTGAGTGATACATGACAGGCATGCTGTCAGAACAGTCCGTTAGCAGTGATTACATATATACCCCCAATACTTGTTTATTTCTATAGGACTGTGAGGGCATGTTCACCCTCCCACATATACCTCACTGTTTAGCCCAGGCCAACCAAATGTCTCTTAGAGCCAAGAGAGCACTTTCAGTGCCAAGAGGAATGCTCCAGAGAGTAGGCAAGATTCTCACTTAAAAAAAAAAGTAATTAAACCAGGTTTGTGTTTGGGATCCAATTCAGGGGTTTTCTGTGTGCTAGGCAAGCATTGTACCAATCGACTACATCCTCATTCCTCTAGAGTGCTTACTTAAAGAAAGTGCCACATATATCAATACCTGTGGTCATCCACAAGGACCAATGGCCAATATCCATCAAAAATATAAAATGTACTTGTTCTCTGACCCATTTTACAGATAGATTGAACAGTCATAAAGATAAATATATGAAAGCATTCCTTGCCATATCATTAGTGGCAAAACATTGAAAGGGACCTGCCTGGTTAAACAAATGATGGTGGGGCCACACAGTGCACTACCAGGCAGGGCGTTAAGTACACAGGATATGTTGTGGTTAACACGACTCCCCGTCCTTCCTTTCTCATTCACTCTTAGCCTTACTTTGTTGCCAGTGAGCAAGTCTTACTGATTTTGCTCCTCAAGTACCTTTGTAAACCCCTCTTGCTTTTTACAAATGTACAGATATAGACAAAGAATAATATAAGCACACATGCACTACTTTAGATTCCCAACTCTTTTGTTTGTTTGGTTGGTTTTTGGTTTTTCAAGACAGGGTTTCTCTGTGTATCAGAGCTCTGCTGTCTGGGACTTGCTTTGTAGACGAGGATGGCCTGGAACTCACAGAGATCCCTTCCGCCTCCCGAGTGCTGGGATAAAAGGTGTGTGCCACCACTCCCGGCACATTCCCAATTCCCAATCTTTCATGTAGTTACTTCTTTTCTGGTCATTTTGTTTGTTTTAAAATTGCCACCCCCTTTTAATTCCCTTTGTTCCCACTACTGTGGCTTTGAAGTCAACAGATGATGACTACAACAAACCACTCAAGCCTTGAGAAAGGCTGTTTCTCAAGCGTTGTTAGTCAACAAGAACGTACAGGAATACTTTCATGCATCTTAAAAATATGCACATGTACATTTGAATTATGTGTGAGTAGTCTGTACTTCTATTTGCCCATGGGAACCATGCTGCTGTGGATGTGTCTGTTCACATGTCTTTGTGTCAGTGAACAAGAGTCTCTATGAGTTGTATAACCGGAAGGGGAATTACTGGACTATGAGGTAGTTGCATTACCAAGTTTACTGTATGCTTCCAAATTGCTTTCCATAAATAGTTGAACTAATTCACTGTCCCCGTCAACACATCAGAGAATCACTTTTCCTGTTTTATTCTACATTAACCCTAATTATTTGGTTTAATATCTATATATTGGGGGACAACTTGAATATCTTTTGTTAATTGCATATTTCTATATTTTGCCCATATTCTAAGTGGTTTATGTTTTTATTTGCTTTAGAAGAATCCATATTTGAATAATCAAAAATCTTTTCTCTCTCTCAGCTGCACCCTGACAGAGCTGAGCCAGTCCTCAGAGTCTCTTGTGACAGTTTCCACGGTGGCCTCCTTGACTCCCACTTTGCTTTGCTTTAATACACCTTTCACATTGCAGTCTCTACTTTCTCTAATAATATGCCACTCCTAAATTCATCACATACAAGAAAACAAAATGAAATATCATATAAGACATGACCCTCCCCCACCTCCCTGCCAACTTTTAAGATTTGCCACATCAGATATGACATCCTCGCTGTCTCGCTGTCATCTGTGTAGGCCCTCACCCTTCCTGGTGCTCCCTAGACTGAGCCAGTCACAGGAATGGTGTTGACATCTTTGAGCATGTCAGCCTCACTCCTGCTTCTGGGATTTTGTACAAGCCATTTGTGGTGCAGCTTGTCCTATCCCTAAAGAGACCTGGTTACTCCTTGCTTACAAGCACCAGGTTCACTGTGCTGTGTGTGACCTTATGCTGACATAGTTTCTCTAGATTAAAACCTTAGGTGGACAGGGCTCTGACAGATTGTCTCCAGAGTCAGAACAGCAGGGAGTCTAGGAGTGTACATTCTGAAGCCAGCCTAGCTGGATTTGAATGGCCTCTCTTACTCTTAGGGAAGTTACTTAACCCCTCCATGCCCCAGAGTTCTCATTTGTGAAATGACATAACAGTAGTGCCGGTCCCATTGGTTTGTATTAATTGAGTTAGTACACATAAAGAGGTTGTAATAGTGCCTGGCAGCATCTAGTAAGTGCTCAATAAATCTTCATTCTGATGATCACTGTTATTAACTAGTTACTAATAGCTATCATTTATTTATATCATTATAGATGACACTTGGCAGGAAGATGTACCCAAGGCAGAAGCTGTGCTAGTCTAGGCAACACCTGGACATCCCCAGCTGAAGGTCCAGGAGTCACCTAATAGTCACTTACTCCTGGCTGAGGTCTCCAACAGTGATACTTTTGTTCCCTGCCTATGTCCCTTGACCCTCCATCCCAGTCACTTAGCTTCCTACCAGAAACAGCTACTTACACAGAAAAAACGCCCTGTATCAAAGGACCCTGGGAACATTCTTTGCATTTGAAAAACCCACTCTGGGCTGCCCCCACCCCAGTCTTCATACCACTCACCACATCTGCCTTCACCCTTGAAGCAGGCTTCAAGTCTGAGCTCTCGATAGGGGGCAAGCTCCAAGAACCTGGGCCAAAATTCCTCCAGGGTCTGGTTTCCCGTGTCAGAGGCTCACAAGTTCCTTACCATAATGTTCTCTTTCGGAACTCTTCCAAGCACAAAATTTTTACTTTGTGTTCTTATGACCTAGGCAGAAAGCAGCCTTCTGAACGTTCAGCCAGGAACAGAAAAATGAGTTTGATTTTTGTGTGGTAGAGCAGAGCCAAGAAGTGCTACAGAGGCCCTGGCTGCTGGCTTCCATCACAATGAAACACTTAGACATGGACAGGTGTGAAAGTCGAGGGGTCAGCCTGGGGGATTCTGAGCTTCTCTGGTTCAGCAGAGCAAATGGGGAAACAACAGATGTCCGCAGATGTAGCAACCCATGGGACACTTGCACCCACAACTCACTTTGTGAGACTGAATTCTCATGAAATCGATCCCTTCTTTGTGGCACCCTCCCCCACCCAGGCTTATGTGATTCTCCATGGAGTTCCAGAAATTCTGCATCCTGAGGACTTTACCTCTGCCAGCCTTGGTTACAGGTACTTGGAGGTTAGGTGTGCTCACTCAGGATTAACCGCCTTTAGGACTGGAAATTCTGACATTTTTAGGCTGTTTGTTGGTTATAGAACACTCCAGCCATGTACTTGCATAGTAATTAAGAGGAACTTGCTGATTTGAGCACATGGTTAGAGCAAACAGAACTGACAGGGACATAGGCCCGTTTGAATGGGGATCCCAAATCTGGGATGCTCAGTCACTAAGAGTTCTCTGAAAATACAATACTCTCAGGCTTGACAAGCAAGTATATTATGCGAGGAAGAATTAATCTGACCTCCCCAATACTAGAGGAAGAAATTGGGTTGGTGAACTCTGTGAAATAGGCATTTCCCTTACTCTGGCCTAAGGTGACTAGGAAGCAGAGCCAGGGCCCACTAGGCTGAATCACACTTCAGTTCACACTAAAGTGAATCACACTTCATGAGTCTTGCAATTCCCGCTATTATGGAGTGATGGAAAGACTACCTGAAACTGAAATGTTCCCCATGTTGATTATCAAACAGGAATGCTTAGGGACAGAAGGTTGCTCTTTAGTGAGGCTTAGAGACAGACAACCTCAAAAGACAAATGGCAGTTGCCAAAGGGAAGGAAACAGGTTGAATACCTGGGTCTACAGCAGAGGGAAAGAAGAAAAGTTTGAAGAGGGTCACTGTAGAAGTTGGCTGAAAAGAATAGGTGAGTAGCCATAAAGTTCATGTGTGAAGGAAAGCCGCCTGTAGCAGTATTATTCACAACTGCTAACTGGAAATTATTCAGGTGTTCATCACAGGATGATTATTAAGTGCCCCACAGAACATCTTTATCCTGGAATACTATACAACCAATAAAAACACTGGAGAAAGTACAAGTAGGTTGATACAAAAAGATACCTTCAGATAAAGGGGGAAAAGCACAGTGTACCAAAGTATGCATATAGTGGAATCCCTATGTTGTGTGTTTTCTTTTTGAGATCAGACATGTAATATTTACTAACATTCTTGTGTGCATATGGATAATGTCCCCAAGGAGGTATAGCTGCTCTTTGACAGTGGTGTCATAGCCTGCTAAACTTGTAGTAAATCGAAAGCAGTGAAAGTGGAAAATGCTTTTCTTACAGCATAGTCTAGCAATATAGTTCACTGCAGAGTGCAGCGTGTGTCTCCAGGCTGAGGAGAAGCTGCAGCTCATAGTCCCTGCCCAGCGCCTGCCAGAGAGTTCTGTGGAGCATATTGCTTTTGAAAAGATCAAAATCCCAACATACAGTGTCATAAAGTCTAAAACTATTAAGTAGGACCTTCATAAGTCAGGGCTGTTTGCACATAACACGACTGACAGCACCTCCACCCTGCCCTCCAGGATTGGATTGAAAGGGAGGAGTCAGGGAATTGTTACTTTCAGCTTTGTAGTCTTTTACATGGCTTGCCTGTTCTTTTTTAAGTGTATGATTATTATGTCTGCATGTGTGTTTGTGTACCATGTGGGTGCCTAGTGCCCAAGGAAGCCAGAAGAGGATGTTAGGACTTCTGGAGCTGGTTGTGAGCTAAGTATGTGAGGACAGGGAATCAAACCTGGGTAGGTTAGAAGAGTATCAAGTCCTCTTAACCACTGAGCCATCTCTCCAGCCTCTTGGATTCACAATTTTAAACATTTTTGCTATTTAAAAACTTCTGTTTTAAAAAGACTTTGATGATTTCAGCAAGATGAATTGCAGGATGTCCTATATAGTGGGCCATCCATATCAGTGGATTCAATTGTGTGAAGTTGGGACTGGAGAAATGGCTCCAGGGTTAAGAGCGTAGGCTGCTCTTCCTGGCACCCACATAGTGACTCATAACTGGGTGTAACTGCAGCTCCAGGGGGCTCAGAACCCCCCCCCCCCCCCTTAAACATCAGGCATGCACACAGTACACATACATAAAGGCAGAACACTCATACACATCAGATAAAGATAAATAACAATTTAAGTTATATGAGGATTCAAAATGTTTGAAGAAAAAGAAACCTTTGTTCTGAATATAGGCAGACTTTTTTTTTACATCTTCTAAACTCTATTACAACTAATTGTATAGCATGTATAGTGCATCAGGTAATACAAGCAATCGAGACATGATCTAAAGTGTTATATGCAAATAATGCAAGAGACTTGAACAGCTTTGGATTTGGGTTTCTGAGGGGATCCTAAGAACCACTCAACTTGAAAGGTTTCCTCCCCTTCCTTCTTTTCTTTCTCTTCCTCACCATCTGTCTATCTATCTATCTATCCATCCATCCATCCATGCATCCATCCATCCATCTATCTATCTATCTATCTATCTACTAACTATCTATCTTCTATCTCCTCTCTCTTTAGAGAGGATGGAACCCAGGGCCTCACCCATGCTAGGTGAATGAATGCTCTACCTCTGAGCTACGTACGTCCTTAGCCTGAGATGTTAACCATAGCTGGAAATTTGGACGTTTGCCTTCTGATTTCTTCCTGCACTGATGATAGACAAAATTGCAGGGTTAATTTACATTCTTTTCAAGTAAATGTAGAATATTTGCAACAACAACAACAACAAAGCAAGATTTGGAGAGAACCCAATGGGATGAAAGCATGCAAAGGGTAAGCAAAAGAATGAATGATATAATAGTTAAACAAGTGGAAACGCCCTTTCACAGAGGTGA
>CAJQZJ010000528.1:1210753-1229989 GCA_907164525.1 Lophiomys imhausi | reverse complement strand
ACAAGTGGAAACGCCCTTTCACAGAGGTGACAAAAGAATAAATGATATAATAGTTAAACAAGTGGAAACGCCCTTTCACAGAGGTGACAAAAGAATAAATGATATAATAGTTAAACAAGTGGAAACGCCCTTTCACAGAGGTGACAAAAGAATAAATGATATAATAGTTAAACAAGTGGAAACGCCCTTTCACAGAGGTGACAAAGGGTTAGCAAAAGAATGAATGATATAATAGTTAAACAAGTGGAAACGCCCTTTCACAGAGGTGACAAAGGGTTAGCAAAAGAATGAATGAAATAATAGTTAAACAAGTGGAAACGCCCTTTCACAGAGGTGACAAAGGAAAAACTTGTGCTGGAGAATTTTCTGTTCTTTTTTTTTTTTAATCTTCACTTCTAATTATGATGGCAGAACTCATTGCCACTGTATTGAAATACCTCTGAATAAATGAGTAAGTTAATTTATATCTCACCTCTTTCCTTGAAGGATTGAAGGCAGTTTGGTTGCTCGTGAATCCAATTCAGAATCTGAAGAAACCCTCTTCTCGGGTGGTTGTAACACGCCTTCACTGAAGCATGAAAATTCCCCAGGATCCTGATGTGTGGCTACAGGGCCTGACATCTGAAGAATCCTGTTTTTCCCTGGAGAGGGGTCCACACCTGCCAGCCACAATAATGCTTCGATATTGACAGGGACAGATGTCCAAGATATCTTATGTGGAGGAAAAACAAACCCAAAAACCAAAAGTCACAAACCACAGCCTACTCCAGGGAAGTATATATTGCATTCATTGGTAGATTTTCGACTCTGCTTATACCTTAGGCACCAAGAAAGGTGGGAAGAGCAACAACTCTTGCTGTTACTTATTTGTGATGCTGTAGGTAAACCTAGGCCTTCACTACACAGGCAAGTCCTTAGCATTTGGAGGAAGAATGACAATCTTTTTGAGAGAATCCTTTCTTTTGTTTGTTTGTTTTGTTTTTTTTTTTTTCAAGACAGGGTTTTTCTGTAACCGCCCTGACTGTCCTGGACTCTCTTTGTAGACCAGGCTGGCTTTGATTTCACTGAGATCCGCCTGCCTCTGCCTCCCAAGCGCTGGGATTAAAGCCGTGCACCACCACACCCGGCGGAGAATACATTTTCTAAGAGCACTGAGATCACAATTAGAAGGAAAGTGAAGAGCTGGCATTTTGCTTGTTTATTGTTTAGCATTTTAAAAAGGTTTATCTCTTTTTATGTCTACGGGTATGTTGCCTGCATGCATGTCTGTGTACCACATACATGCAGTGTCAGCAGAGGCCAGAAGAGGAAGTCATATCCTTTGGACCTGGAGTTGCTGAGCCAGCATGTGAGTGCTAGGAACTAAACCTGGGTCTTCTGGAAGACCAGTAAGGGCTCTTAACTTCAACGTCCTCTCTCCAGCCCTGTTTAGCATTCTTGATGTGGACATATGTGAGATGAGGAACACAGTTCACTGCGGCGTAGGACTGCGTGAGCCCTAGCTTAGTGGTTCTCAACCTTCCTAATGCTGCGATCCCTTTCATACAGTTCCTCATGTTGTAGTGACCCCAACCATAAAGTTATTTTATTGCTACTTCATAACTGCAATTTTGCTAGTTATGAATTGTAATATAAATATCTGTGTTTTCTGATGGTCTTAGGAGACCCTTGTGAAAGGATTGCTAACCCTCAAAGGGTTCACAACCCACAGGTTGAGGACCACTGCTGTAAGTGGTCAAGGTTCTACTATGGGAATTTTGTAACAATTTACATTTTAAGAATGTATGCATTTCTACAGAGAAAGCAATCTGGATTCATATACTCGAATGTCCCTCTGATTATGTCCCTGAGGGCTGGAAGGTCCACTTTCACCTTGCCTGTTTCTCTGACTTTTGAAATATTTGCAATGAATATTTGTATCCAGGAAAACTGAAGAGTAATATTAAAACAAACTGCCAACAGTGGGTAGTTAGGCCTTGTCCAGGAATAGCTGCCTCGGTTTTAGGCTGTGTGTGTGTGTGGTCCTACCTCGGGTTTTTGGGCTTTAAGTGCAGGGGTGAAATCTTCTCAAGCCCTCTCCCCTGCACTGTCCATTGACACACTGTTTCTTTCCTCTGTGCTCTTCTGCTGCTGCCTCTCACTTCTGGACCCACTGCTGCCGCCTCCCCAGCCCCACCCCAGTCTGTCTGGGCTCAGTTAGTGTTCTGACTATTAAGACTTCAAACTCTGATTTGAAAAAAATTTGTGCATAGTCCCAACTACTCAGGAAGCAGAGGTGGGAGGCATGCCTAGGTAACATAGAGACCCCATCTCAAAAGAAGATAAAGAAAGGAAGAGAGGAAGGAAAGAAAGTCCAGTCTCTGTTTTTCTTTTGCGGCTTAGTGACTGTGGAATTGACATCACCTTGGACCCACTTATGAAACCATGGCTTTTTTATCCATAAGCAATGCTTCTGCTAGGAGGTACTAATGCACATCTTTAATCCCAGCACTCAGGAGGTAAAGGCAGGAGGATCTCTGAGTTCGAGGCCAGCCTGGGCTAGAGATCCAGGACAGCTAAGGCTATACAGAGAAACCCTGTCTGGAAAAACAATAACAAAAAACCAAAAACAATCCTTCTAGAGTTTTTTCTTTTGTGCAATTCAGTACTTTATATAAATGCCTTAAGAAAGTAGATAAATGAGCCGGGCGGTGGTGGCACACGCCTTTAATCCCAGCACTTGGGAGGCAGAGGCAGGCGGATCTTTGTGAGTTCGAGGCCAGCCTGGTCTACAAAGCGAGTCCAGGACAGCCAGAGATATTCAGAGAAACCCTGTCTCGAAAAACCAAAAAAAAAAAAAAAAAGAAAGTAGATAAATGTAAAATTTGAATATAATCAATGAAATATATTTAATAGAGAGAATTAAAAAAAAGAAAAAAGAAAAACAAAGTTGTGTCTAGGAGCCAGAGAAATGGTTCAGCAGGTAAAAGCATTTGCCTCCAAAACCTGATGACCTGAGTTCAGTCCCTAGAAGCCACATAAACGCTGATCCATGGTAAGTATCTGTAATCCTACACTCCTAGAACAAGATACGGGGCAGAGACAGGAAGATTGGCTGGAAGTTCAGGTAGCCTGTGCAGTAGCAGAAATGAAAAGACCCAGCCTCAACAAGGTGGAAGTCATGAACCCACCCAGGAAAGCTGTCCTCTGACTTCTACAAACATTCTGTGGCATACGTATCCCCAACCCCCAAACACAGAGTGCCATGATTAAATCTGAGGTAACAGCCAGGCATTGTAGTACCTGCTTCTAATCTCAGCACTCTTGAAGTGGAGCCAAGAGAATCAGGAGTTCAAGGCCAGTCTTGACTAGATCTTAAATGTGAAGTTAGCCTGAGCTAAAAGAGACTGTCTCAAAAACAAGAAAGGGACTGGGGAGATGAATCAGTAGTAGGACCCGTGTTTGGTTCCCAGCACCCACATGGCAGCTTCCAGCCATCTGTTACTCCACTTTCAAGTGACCCAATGCCTCTTTTTGCCTCCATGGACACTGTATGCATGTGGTACACAAACATACATGCAGGCAAAACACCCAAATACATAAAGAAAAATAAGTCTTGAAACAAGACAGTCCAACTCTGTGGCACAGGCCTTTAATCCCAGCACTCAAGATGCTCAAGAGGCAGGTTGAACTCTGTGTTTGAGGCCAGGCTAGTCTATAAAGCAAGTTCCAGGCCAGCTAGAGCTGTGTAATGAGACCCTGTCTCAAAAAAGAAAACAGGCTACACAAAAACAGTCAATGAATTAATAATAAACAAACAAAAACTTGAAGGTAAGCTAGCCTTTCTATGGCTGAGGATGCTCACCAGTTTTGTGACTGAAAACTAAGCCCCCCAGAGTGAGGTGGCCAGCCCCAATAGTGAGAAGACTATAGTTTTTTGAGTGGTAGGGCTATCCATTGGCAGGAGGTATTTTAACCAGCTGAGAGGCTTCTCTGGGTGGAGCATTCATCAAGGCCTGGGACTTCCTGGAAAAAGGCTGCTGGAGTCAACTGGGATTTAGCTAATAACCTCTGGCTCAGAGACACAGATTGCTGTCTGCCTGTTTTTATCATGTGCTATCTCAAGACAAAACCCTAGTAAAAGAGAAGCCTAGAAGAACTGAACTCCCTTGAAGTAATGGATCTTCCCCAAGGCCACCCAAGGAGAAAGTGGAGAGGAACATGGGGCTCTGGAACACACAAGAGGGGTGGTACCCTGGGAAGCTGGACTTCCAGGGGCCATGTTGGGAAGAAGGAAGAACCAGACCCTAGGACCAAACCTTGTATTGCCTGGAAAATTCTTTACTGTGTGGCTTCCTCCTTTATATTCATATTTTCTACCTCTGTTTCCATGGTGATTAGCAGTAAATCAGTTACCCGTAAAAAACGCTAAAAGCTGAAAGATAAAAATGTATCTTTAGGGCAGGCAGGGTACAGAGAGCGAAAGAAGCCTGGAAGGTCATTCCTTTGTGAGAAGAAAACAGGCTGGCTGGTCCCAGAGCCTTCTTGACGTGGAAGTGTCTACCCTGGCAAGGGAACTTGGGGCAAAGAAGGCTTTGGGAGGAGCAGTGTGCTTAGTTTTTGTAAAATGTCCACCTTTATTTTATTTGTCCCCATATTGTATTTAGTTCATACCAAATTTCAGATAATAAATTTCCCTCTGTTTGCTTTTATATTTCTAGCTGAATGAACCACAGAATAGTACCATGTCTCACATGTTCCTATATTCCCAAGTGCCTGCTATACACAGCCTGGTAGGGAACTGGGCAGATATCAAAGGCTCAGTGTAGTTCTTTCTTTCTTTTTTAGTTGAAAACATTTCTATATAAGACAGGAAGAACAGGGCAGTGGTGGTGCACGCCTTTAATCCCAGCAGTTGGGAGGCAGAGGCAGGTGGATCTCTGTGAGTTTGAGGCCAGCCTGGTCTACAGAGCGAGTTCCAGGACAACGAGGGCTGTTACATAGAGAAACCCTGTCTTGAAAAACAAAAAAAAAAAGGAAGAAAGAAAAAAGACAAGTAGGATATTGTACTCCTTTAATCCAAGCACCACAGCCTGAGACAGGCAGATTTCTGAGAGTTAGAGGCTAGCCTGGTTTATATAGCTAGTTCCAGGCTAGCAAAGGCTGTATAGTGAGATCTTGTCTAATTTTTAAAAAATGTATATACATGTGTAATACATAACTATGCTTTTCTTGTTTAACTTTTCTCGTAGTTCCTCAAATTGTTTTTTATCAATATGTGGTTTACAAAAACTAGATTCTATGTTTCTTGTTTTTTTTTCATTCAACATCACCCCTTGCAACTTGACCAAGAACACTTCTGAAGGACCACCTAATTTTTCTCAGTGCCCGACCAACAGATACACAGCTAAAGTATAATATATGCAAAGGATTCCCACTACTCTAGAATTGATTGCTCATGTCTGTTCTCAGTGACATGTTTTGTTTTCAGTGACATCAACTACTAACTGGAATTTGGATGTAGTGGGAAGTTTTACACTATAGAAATCTCCAGATGGTAAGATGGTGCTTTGGGGACTGGAGAGCTGGCTCAGTGCTTAAGACCTCACACCCTTTCCAGAGGACTAAAGCTCAGTTCCCAGCATCCACATGGCATCACACAACCATTTGTACTCCAGTTCCAGGGGATCTGACACCCACTTCTAGCCTCTGCAGGTACTGCTTGTATAGTGCACAAACATAAACATATGTAGGCATCTATAGGCGAAACACCCGTACACAAAAAATAAACAATAATAAATCTTTAAATGGGGAGGACTTTTCTTCTAACTTTAATTAGCAGATCACGTAGTCCCTATTAGTTTGTTTTTTTCTCCCCGGTTGTGAGAAAATGACTAGTACAAATAACACTGATTGTGTATTGCTAACACGTGTGCAAAACACTGATATATACATGTACATACATATGCTCGCATGTCAGCGTTTTCATCTCTGGGTACCTAAGAGTGGGATGGGTGGATCAAAAGAATGCATATTTTCAATTTCTAAAACTGTTGCCAGTTTAAAAGGGTTATAGAAATGTACATTTCTACCATTGGTGTGGTAACTGCTGGCCCTTCATTCTAGCTATGGAAATCCCCTCTGTTTAATTCTTGGGGTCTGAAGCAGATATTTTGATTTGCATTTCCATGAGTATTAATAGTTGTGAGCTCCTCCTCCTGTGCCTGCTGATCATTTAAATCCTCTTTCATGGTGTGCTTGCTGCTGCTGGTTGCTCATTTTTATTTTTCTTTTCTTTCTTTTTTGTTTTGTTTTGTTTTTCGAGTCAGGGTTTCTCTGTGTAACATCCCTGGCTATCCTGGAACTCACTTTGTAGACCAGGCTGGCCTCAAACTCAGAGATCCACCTGCCTCTGCCTCCTGAGTGCTGGTTCATTTTTCTATTGGGTTGTTTG
This sequence comes from Lophiomys imhausi, assembly GCA_907164525.1. NCBI lineage: Eukaryota > Metazoa > Chordata > Mammalia > Rodentia > Muridae > Lophiomys > Lophiomys imhausi. The sequence continues at coordinate 1,223,556 of CAJQZJ010000528.1, read as the reverse complement.
TTTGCCTTTTGTCTACCTATAAAACCTTCTCTTGGGCTGGAGAGAAGGCTCAGCAGTTAAGAGCACTGGCTAGTGCTCTTTCAAAGGTCCTGAGTTCAATTCCCAGAGACCACATGGTGGCTCACAACCATCCACAATGTGATCTGATGCCCTCTTCTGGCTGCAGGTGTGGTTGCAGAGAGAGCACTCATACACATAAAATGAATAAATAAATCTAAAAAAAAAACTTCCTTTGTTATTGCTTTCAATTATCCATCACTCCTGTACAAACTTATCATTTCTGTTTTAAAACAATTATTTCACTTTATGTGCATGGGTGTTTTGCCTGTATGTTTGTGTGTCTACCATGTGCATGCAGTGCCCACAGAAGCCAGAAGAAGGTATCAGATACCCCAGAGGTGGAGTTACAGATGGTTGTGAGCCATCCATTGTCTATTGTTTTTATTTTTCTTTGCCATACAAAACTTAAAAAATAATTTATTGCTCTTTATTAATTTATTTATCTTTATTTTATATACATTGGTGTCATGCCTGCATGCCTGTCTGTGTGAGGGTGTCAGATCCCCTGGAACAGGAGTTAGAGACAGCTGTGAGCTGCATGTGGGTGCTGGGAACTGAGCTCAGGTCCTCTGGAAGAGCAGTCAGTGCTCTTAACCGCTGAGCCACCTCTCCACCTCTCCAGCCCCCATGCAAAACTTTTTAAAAAATTGTTACAAGGGGCTAAAGAAATGGCTCAGCAGTTAAGAGTACTGACTGCTCTTCTAGAGGTCACCAGTTCAATTCCCAGCACCCACATGACAGCTCACAATTGTCTGTAACTCCAAGATCTGACACAGACACACATGCAGGCAAAATACCAATGCAAAAAAATAAATAAAGCTTAAAAATTATTTTAAAAAATCGTTACAAAATAAGATATGGGTTTTTTTTTCTTAATAGCTTTTGAGTTTCCAGTCTTGGTTTATAAAGTACCCCTCCCTGTCTCTGGATCGAGCTTGCAGCTTCCTAAATTTTCAAGATTGTTGTTGTCTTATTTTTTAATATTTGTCTTTAATCGTACAGAGTTCATATCTGTAAGTAATATAAAATAGGAACCCAGTTTTATTTTCTTCCAAATGGAAGTCGACTTGCCACCATTTATTAAATAATCCATTCTTCTTCATGGAATTGAAATACCAACTTTGTCATATAGTAAATTCTCATATGTATACTAGGTCTATTTCTCGGTTTTCTATTTTATTCCATAGATCCACTTATCTATTCCCATGCCAATACCAAATTGATTTAATTACAGAGGTTTTATAGTTTGGTCTGATATCTGGGAAGACAAGTCTCACTCTTTATTTCTCTTTTTTCACATTTTTATTTGCCTTTCTCAAGCATTTATTCTGCTATGTATCTTTGAAATCATTCAATTAATTTTCCCCTCCAAATAAAAACCTTCTTGTTATCCAATTAAAATCACATGAAATGTATACATTAATTCTGGTAAAATTGATTTTTCTATCAGCATTCTTTTATTATTTCTGAAGATATTTGCTGAGTACCTACTTCGTGACGACCTCCTCACAAGATAAAGCAAAAGACAGACATGCCCCCCTTTCTCTTGAAGGTCAAGCTGTTCTGTTTATGATGTTGCCTTGCAGTTCCACTCTTGGAAATATATATTCAGTAGAAATGCGTGCTGACATCCACCACAAGATAGTACAAGAACACTCATAGCAGCTTTATACAATAAACAAAAAGGGAAGTCACAGTGCTATCCCAATAGAAGCAAGGGTGAAGAGTGGTATATTTATTATACAGTGGGATACCACACAGCCATAAAAAAGAATGAGCTGCTGATGCTTGCAGCCACATAAATGAATCTCACAAATAGGCCGAACACTAGAAGGTAGATAATAAGGGTACTCAGTAACTGCCCTTATAGTGAGGTCAGAGTCAGGCCTGTTGTATGTGGGGTAGACTAGTGCCTCCTTTGGGGAGGTGAATGCATATTGGCTGTGAGGGGACAAGGGCCCCTTCTGGCTTTTGCTTTGAATTTGTCCTGGCCAGGGATTATATGGATTCACATACTTATTTTTTAAGTCATATACTTGAGAACATTTGCTTACTGTACTAAGCTGTATTTCAACCAAGATAACTAAGAATACAAAGGAACAACAACAACAACAAAAAGCAGATAGGAGGATAAGGTAGGAAGAGGGTGGGGGGACTGGAAGGAGGAGGAGGGAGGGGACCTTGACTGAGATGCAGCTTGAAGAAATAAATGTTAAAAAAGAGAGAGAGAGAGAGAATAAAAAGGAATTTTACCACCACAAAGGCTTCCTCCCCCTTCTGCATTTCGAGCATGAGTAGTCTGTCTGGGTCTCTGCCTTCTACTTTCCCTCTCTCGGAAGAAATGGTTTTCCAGCCCTTTCTAGACTGTGCTTTTGCAGTCTTGAGGTGGCTGGTAGCTGGTGATCTCATGATGATTTTCTAGCCTCTCCTCGCTTATAAATTCATTAAAAAGCATCTCAGGATGGACCACAGTGTGGCTTTGTAGAGAAGCAACAGACTTGGGCCAGCCAGCTAAGACTCCCTCTCCCCAACTGGTCAATAAGAAACCATGGGTTTTTTTGCCTTACCCCCAAAAGAGTTATAAAAGTTCAGTAAGTGCCTGGAAAGCAGGCAAGACTCCGCGATGCAATCTGGATCACCCATTACCAATTTGCTTTGCTCACTCACCGTAGTGGCTGGGCCTTATGCTTCCTAGGGGAAAATGAGCAGTTTGAATGCCTGCCCCCTCCTTCTCCCTTCTCCCATCTCATCCACTCTCCTTTGTTCTCCATCAGTGTGTTCCCGGATTGGGGGGGGGGTTGGTCTATATTTGTGGCTCTTTGGGGAGAAAACTTGGAGCCCAACTTGTGGTCTCACATGTAACCCCAAGACTCAAGTGTTGAGATGCAGCCTGCAGCCGTTATAAAATCTTGCTTGCCATGTGGTGCTGCTGAGTGGCAGCTATTCCCTGCCATTTTGTGTCTCTGATCTCTGGGGTAGTGAGTGACTCACGTTTTCCAGTTCAATGTGAGGACGTGTCCCACCGAGTTGACTGCCTGACGCTCCTGGAGGACATTCCTGACCCACCACTCACCAAGTTATTAGAAGTGTAACTCCTGAAATCACTAATCCCCAAATAGCCTCTATTCTCTCAACTACTGGCTTCCATTCTTTGATTTTATGCACAGTAGTTCCCAACTCAAGGCCAAAAATTCTACCCCATGCCGTGCCGCTTTCAAAGGAGAACCAATATGCTAAGACCGGAGGGGGATTTTGAATAGCGGCTAATTGTCAGTTTGTCTAGTGAAAAGAGCTTCCTCTCTCCCCCAGCAGTCTGGTTATTTGTTAAAGTTTTCTGGGGTTTTGGAGCACCTCACTGTTAGGGGCAGTTCAAACTCAGCAGTTTTAATTATTAATCAGGTCAAAGGCTGATGACAATTTTTCTTCTCTTCAGGGGAGGGTCTTGAGAGTTCACAGTGGGGCATGTCCAGGCCGTTGTCCTGTGATGGATAGAAAGGGAAGAAGCGGGCAAATGATTGAAGCCAGACCAGTCTCGAGTTCTTAATGGTTCCTTACTAGACAAGCTGTTTGGGAAGTCATTTAAGCTGCCTGTGGGCTCATTGTAAGGAATGTAGGTCTTTATACTTCCCAAGGATTTGTGGTTTTCCGAGGTGAATGATTCCAGGTCAGTGGTACACATGAACATGTATCCTTGTATGTGCCCTTGCAAATCAGAGCACAGAAGAGGTGGAGACTCTTCATGTGTGTCCACTCTGGGATGTCAGCTTGCTCTTGATGACAGGGGGAAGGCTACTTCTTTGCTAAGCACACTGTGGAAAAGGCATGAGGCTTTTTTCTAGTTTGGGTCTGTAACGTCTCCAGATATGATGACTTTGTGTTTGCCCTGCCTCCCCCACATCTCTTTTGATCCCTAGAGATCTCCTTTCTCCTCTTGGCTTGAGACCTCCAGCTTGACAAAATCCAGGAAAGTCTACCCCTCTGCCTATTCGTCAGCCATTCCAAACAATTCCAGCAGGCGCTTCCTCTCATCCTTGTTGCTAGGCAGATTCCCTGGTTGCTAGGCCACCACTGTTCCCTTCCAGCCTGGGAAAGACAAATTTCCAGTGACCCGCTGAACCATCTATCTGCCCATCCACAAGCAAAATGAGTAGATCTTAAACTTCATTATGTGTAAACCCTGTGTTCAGTGTAGATCAATTCCAAATGGGAAAATAGGAAATCCAGAGTGCTCCTTATAGAGGTGACCACGTATGCCATACTGATGATGGGCAGGCTGTCATGGAAGTTTTGATGGACAAGGGCCTGAACATGCCCCCCTGTGAGCTCTCAAGACCCTCTCCTGAAGAGAAGAAAAGTTGTCATCAGCCTTAACATGAGCTGGGATAATTTTCTTTCATTCAAGTGTTCACACCCTCAGTCGTACAGGCTCAGAAAACATCTTATGTAAAGTTAGAAACAGCCCCTGGTCCTAGTGGTAAAAGAATATTAATCAAATTTGAAAGAAAGACTGAATTCTCTCTCTTATTCTCTCTCTCTCTGTGTGTATGTGTTTTTTTTTTTGAGACAGGGTTTCTCTGTGTCCCTGGCTATCCTGGACTCACTTTGTAGACCAGGCTGGCCTTGAACTCACAGAGGTCCGTCCGCCTGTCTCTGCTTCCCAAGTGCTGGGATTAAAGGTGTGCGCCACCACTGGCCAGCATGACTGAATTTTCTAATCCATAATAAGACTATCTCACGGATCTAGAGTGATTCTATTAAGGATATTGCCTTTGCTCTGTGGCTACAGGATTTTCAAGAAACAGGATGTAAGTGAGTTGGTATGGGCACCAGTTTGTTTAAGAAGGATTTATGTATTTATGTCTTTCTTAGCTTCCTATTATGTGTCAGGCAGAATGCTAGGTGATTTTCAACATGATACTTAGTTTCCCACATCAGTTATGAGAAAGACTAAACACTTAAACCCATTTCATTAAAATATTAGTTCAGGGGCATCGGAGTGGCTCAGTGGGTAAGAGAGCTGGCCACCCAGCCTGATGACCCGCATGTGGTCATAGGAACCACACAGTAAAAGGAGAGAAATGACTCCTGCAGGTTGTTTTGACTCCCCCACACAAAATAAATGAAAAAAGAATTTCTTGCCAAGCATGGCGGCACAGGCCTTTAATTCCAGTACTCAGGAAGCAGAGGCAGGTGGATCTCTGTGAGTTTAAGGCCAACCTGATCTACAAAGAGAGTCCCAGGACAGCCAGAGAAACTCTGTCTCGAAAAACAAAACAAAACAAGCAAAAAAGTCTTTAAACAGCTTACATTAAATTGTTACCAGATAGGGGTCTTAATAGGGTTCATTTTCCCTTCCAATCGAAAAATTAAAAGGCAGAAAAACTCTGAAGCATGACAGGTGGCAGCAGCAAAAATCTCAGACACAACGCGCAGAATCCACGGTTGAAGGAAGAGAGGCTTTGTTAGGAGGGAGGAAACACACATACAGTAAGAGCAAACAGGAGCGCAAGTGCACAGGGGAGATCCTCAAGTCTGGTATCTCCTCAAAGTTTGGGGACTTTAAAGGGTCTTTGTCTCCTAAGGTAGGTTGATCAGTTTAAACAAAGACAGAAGCCTGATAGAACTTTTGGGCAAGCATATCCTGGTCTGCCCTTGAGCTTACTAGACCAGTCTGCCAGCAAGGGAGCCTGGAAGGAAAAGCCTGCCAGGCCTTTGTCAAGGATCAGAAAGAAGCCAGAAATTTGCCATCTTTATTATCTATCTGTAGCCCCCTCCCTGTCTGCTTATTCGGGATCTATCTAACTCTTATTCCCTCAAAATGATTTAGCTGAGGATGTTCAGTTAAGACCCCCAGAGTAGCAGAGTTTGACTCCAAAGCCGGCTTAGTGGATCCCAGTTGTATAGGTTGGAGGAAAGTTGGCTTATGGATACTGAGGTGCCAGTGGGCCAGCCCAGCGGGAGTTTCCTAGGAATAAGGTGCCATGTGGAAGTAGAACTTGGCTGAGCAGCCTCGATCTAGGGATGGAATTATAAGTATCACCCAGAATGCTTCGATCCTCTGGAGCTTCGCTGAGAGAAGGGCTTTTGGATTCCTGTCGGCAGTGGGTAAATATTTGTGTCCAGTAGAGTGGCTGAATTTAGGAAACTCTTATTTAGATGGCACTTGACTGTACAGGACAGTCATTTTTTTTTTTTTTTTTGGCTTTTCGAGACAGGGTTTCTCTGTATAGCCCTGGCTGTCCTGGACTCAATTTGTAGACCAGGCTGGCCTCGAACTCGCAAAGATCCGCCTGCCTCTACCTCCCAAGTGCTGGGATTAAAGGCGTGCGCCACCACCGCCCGGCAGAGGACAGTCATTTTAAAGGGACTGCCTTTAAAGCACCCAAGCAGACCAAGAAACCAAGATCTTGGTTGTAAGAAAATGTAGAAGCATCCTTGGAGAAAGACCTTTGGGCCAATGTGGTTGGATTAGGGCCACTGAACTCTGGAAGAGCCACACAGAAGTCTATAGAGAAAGGGGACTAGGAAATGCTTTCCTATCCAGAGACCTGGTGAGTACCCCAGTCCAGGGTGGAGAGCAGGCTTGTTGCAAATCCCAGATCTGGGGACCAGATCCTCAGAGGGGCCTGGGTGGCAGGTCCCTTCTGAAAGCCAGCGAAGGCACAATGAAGCATGGCAGTGGAGTTGACCTCTAGCTGAAGCTGAATGAAGAGCATGGTCTGTAGCCAAGCCCTAAAGAACTGAAAGGTAGGGACAAGGAAGTCTCAGGATCCAAAAAGATCGGTTACTGGACACTGTGGGGCTCTCATCTGGCTTGCCAGATGATACCAGGGAAATCTCGGTCCTCCTTTTAAGGTTCTTACTCTTAGTAATAAAATGACTTAGAATGGACTTAAACAGAAGCCTGAGGACAATTTTAACTGGGTTTAGAAGAAAAGCCCAGGGCAGGCAAGCTGTAATCTCAGCAGCTGCCAGGAAGGGAAGAGTAGAGAGAAAGGGGAAAGGGGAAGCCATGCTCGTTAAAACAGCAGAGGTCAGCCAGGAAAATCCGACACATGACACACAGGGAGGAGACTTTAGAGTAAGGCAGCCCAGAGTCTCAGGGAAAGCATGCGTAGAACAGAGAGAGAAGAAAAAAAAAGAAAATGTATGTTTTTCTGAGTACTTTCAAAAAACAGGCAAGCTAACAGTCTCATGATTGTGGCCTTACATAAGTTACTGTAGCAGGGGTTGGGAATTCTGGGAAGAAAAAGTCATGTCATTAAAAGGGTAATTAATTATTCCACCTATCTCTTTAGCGTGGCTTAAAGTGAACCTGCCTTCCTGGGGAGTATTGGGGGTCCCTTAACCAGGCCAGAGATTTTAAGTTTCTTGACCAGTTTTCCCTCAATGGGCCTTTGTTCCACTCTGACAGAGACCTTTGTTATCTCCCTTGCTACACTGTCATTTTCCTTCCTTCTATCTTTCTTCCTCCCTTTTCTGGGGTAGGGCATGGGTGGAGGTTGGTGCCAGGGACTGAACCTAGGGCATTGTACGTGCCAGGCAATTGTTTTTCCACCGAACTATAACTCTAGTCCTCTTTTATGTTTTACTTTGGGAAAAAGTCTAAGTTTCCCAAGCTGGCCTTGAACTCAATCTGTAGCCCACATGGGCCTTCAATTTGTGATCATCCTGCCTCAGCCTTCTGAGTAACTGGGATATCAGGCCGCACCACCAGCCTTGGGCTCTATCCTTTTTTTTTTTTTTCTTGCAACAAACTTTTTTGGGATTGGAAGAGAGGCATTCAGAAGAGTAATCTGTGCTCAGGACATGGTCTGTTTCTCTGCTTTTGTAATTTAGTTTTTTGGCTTTTCCCCAGTTTCCCACTGAAGTACTTTCTGAACAATCTCAGCCTTGTCTGGACCCCAGAGATTTGCCCAACTTTGGGCCAAGACAGCCAAGGGGGTTCCAGGGCCCTTGCAAATGTAGCAGGATGGGGCCAGCAGCTGTCTCAGTGGGATTTGCATGAAACAGCTGGTGAAGCCAGGGCAGAGAGAGGTGAACATTCAAGAGTGGAAGAAATTGAGGGGGGGGGGGAAGCAGCTGCAGTTGATAAGGTCTTCCCGCCTGGACGCTTTCTTGCAGAGGCTGCTGGGGCCCTTCCATCACAGGGGCTGCTGGCTCCAGCTGTCCCCACCTGGCTTTATTCACAGAGCAGCAAACAAGTTAAAGTGAGGCCCCATGGGCTATAAACAGTGGTTGGGAACAGCATCGGATGTGGGGGGCGACTTTTACCTGCAAAGCTTACTTAAGAGCACCTGGAGTGTGACTGGGCCAAAGTGAGGGTGTGGTGAATTACATCCCCAGTCACTAGACCATGATTGTTTTGGGTTTAGAGTCAACTAGGGTACATGACATTCAGGTGAAATAGAAGAGAAGGAGAGGAATTTAGGCAGCTTTTGTTATTTTAGTAACCCGAGAATTTCTCAGATATTTGCGAGTGGTTTTGGCCTGTGCCCACTTGGAGGACCCTACCCAACGGTACCTTTCTTACATGGGTACTGAACAATACTTTTTACTTTAAAAATGACATGAGGGGTCGGGGAGGGCTGGGAGAACAGAAATAGGTGGGAGGGGCCATTTCTGGGGTGGTGGAAGCTCCCGGGAGTCTGTGGGGGTAACCCTAACAGACTCCTAGCTGCTGGGGGTGGGGGTAGGCTGAAGTGGCCACTTCCTGTAGCCTGGCGGGACTTCCAGTACAGGAATAGTGACACCATCCCACCCATAAAACCTTTGATCAAAAATTTGTCCTGAGGCCGGGCGGTGGTGGCGCACGCCTTTAATCCCAGCACTTGGGAGGCAGAGGCAGGCGGATCTTTGTGAGTTCGAGGCCAGCCTGGTCTACAAAGCAAGTCCAGGACAGCCAGAGATATTCAGAGAAACCCTGTCTTGAAAAACAAACAAAAAAAAAAAAAAAATTTGTCCTGAAGTGCCGGGGTAAAGATGGAGCAAAATCAAAAAGCGTGTATGGACCAGACCTAGGCCTCCTATACATATGTAGCTGGTAGGCATCTTGGTCTTCATGTAGAATCCCTAGCAAGTGGAGGAGGGGGGCTGTCTCTGGTGTGCATTCTGAAGCCTGTTGGTGGATTCCTTTACCCTAGCTTGGCTGCCTTGTCTGACCTCAGTGGAAGGTCCTGATGGGACTTGAAGAGCTGGGTTGGTTGTTGGAGGGGGTCCCCTTTTCTAAGGAGAAAGGGAGGGGGAAAGGGGGAAGAGAGTGGTAGGGTGGGACCAGATGGAGAGGAGGGAGGAGGCTGAGCTTGGGATTTAAAATGAATAAATAAATAAATTAATTAATTAAAAAAAAGATGGAGCAGAGATTGAGGGAATGGTCAACCAATGACTGGCCCAACTTGAGACCCATCCCATGGGAGAGAGCCAACCCCTGATTCTATTAATGATACTCTGCTCTTCTTGCAGACAGGAGCCTAGCATTTACTGTCTTCTGAGATGCTTTATCCAGTAGCTGATGGAAACAGATGCAGAGACCCAAAATCAAACAATAGGTGGAGCTCAGGGAGTCTGTGGCAGAGTGGGGAGAAGGACTGAAGGAGCGGGAGGGGTCAAGGGCATCACAAGAAGACCTACACAGTAAACTATCCTGGGCCCATGGGGGTTCACGGAGACTGAACCACCAACGAAAGAGCATGCATGGGCTGGACCTAGATCCCCCTGTATGTAGCAGATGTGCAGCTTGTTCTTCATGTGGGACCCCTAACAGTTGGAGCTGACGTGGGGCTGTCTCTGCCTCGGGATCCCTTTCCCATAGCTGGACTGCTTTGTCTGGCTTCAGTGTGAGAGGATGTGCTTAGTCCTACTGCAACTTGACGTACAAGGGTGGGTTGGTACCTATGGAGGGCCTCCCCTTCTCTGAGGAGGGGGGGAAGCAGTGGGGCTGTGATCTGGCTGTAAAGTGAATAAATAAATAAAAATTAAAAAAAAAGGAAAAAAGTGACATAAGGGGCTGAAGAAATGGCTCAGACGTTAAGAGCACTGGCTGTTCTTCCAGAAGACCCAGGTTCAATTCCCACATGGCAGTTCACACCTGGCTGTAGCTCCAATGCCAGGGAATCTGGCATTGGAGCTACAGAAAGAAAAAAATTTTTAAAGCAACATGATAACCATGGACAGCCAGTAAGGACTTAGCTTACTGCTAACTGGCCCTTTGGAAGGGAGGTTTGGAGGGTGTCAGTTCACTCAGAAGTTTGGTGGGAGGACCTTTCTCATGTCCCACTAATAATTTGCAGTCTCTAGCCTGGTTCCTGGGTGCTGGTGGTTACAGTGAAATCTTGATCCTCTTAGTAACTTGATGGCTTAGTTTAGGCCCCAGGTTGCTGTTCCATGAACTGCCTTGAAATTTAATCACCCAAATTTATTTCCTAGAGTGTTTTTCACAGTCTCCTCCTTTAGCCCATTAGTCACCATCTTGTAACCTGACAGAGTGGTTATTGAAGACCTTTGTGGTTCTTCATTCTGGATTTAGGAGTGTGGGTAACTATGGAGGCAAGTTCTAACTTGAGTCATGGTTGGGTGAGTTTCCCTCAACTGATTGTGGTGAGTCTTTTTCAGGGCATCCTAGAGGCTCACAGGGAGAATACCTACCTCCTGTTCTTTCTTCAAAAGAGAGGTGGCATCTACTTCTAGGGCCAGTGTTCCTAGGCTGGAGATCATATTGTCCTTTGTTCCTGATTACATCTTTGAAATTGCCTATCTTCAGTGTCCCCCCCTCCCCTTTTTAAAAGGTTTTTCAAGGCAGAGTTTGAGACCTTGTCTCAAAAATAAAAGTAAGACATTTTTAAAAAACTATCCCTACAGCATTGTCCTATGGCCTCCATATGTACAGCCCACACCAATAATAAATGAAAAATTTAATAAAGGGGTGCAAAACTAAACCAAACCAAAGGGGAGGCAGTGTAGAGCCCAGTGCAGCAGAGCAGGAGACAGTAAATGTCAGTTCTCTGATCTTTCACCTGGACAAGACTTTCCTTGTGGAATCTTGGACATCTTATTCATCTGGCTTGGAAACATTCCTACAAATTTTCATTTCAAGAATAGTTCCATAAATTAATCATTTGGCTATGTCCTTCTTTCAACTGAGGGCTTCCTCTCTGGAGTAGGCGTTGTGAAGCTCCAGGGTTGCAGGCACTAAGCAGCAGATGAAAACACATACCCAGCTGACAGGGGCTGTGTAGGGGAGTCTTGATAGTGTGTCCTCCCCAGTCTGTCCCCTCGTCCATCCCTGGTCTAGACACTCACACTCTGTGCTTGGCTGGCCTCTGGAGGTAACTCCACAGGGCACACTCCTCTCCTCAGCTATGCTGGACCAGTTAAAGTTTATTCTGTAGAAACCTCCACCAAGAAATCAAAAGATGAGTTTCCTACTTGTAATAGATAATTTTTATTGGTTTTGCAATAAATGTATGAAATAGAAACAATAGCAATAAACTATCCCAACAAGAAATCGAAAGGCTCAGGCCCCCAAAGCCCTTCTTGCCTCTTCTTAATGAGCCTCTAATTTATAGAGCGGCCAGTGGGCCTGCTTTTCTTTCTCCAAGCTTTGCAAACTCTTCCATCTTGGAGGCCTGGGTGCTCTGAGACCTGGTGGACTCATTTCCATAATGTTGTAATGAAAACTGGTGTATAGCAGAGCCAGACAAGAAGATATGGTGCTGTCCCAGACTAGACCCAGTCCTGTTTCTTCTGACTTGGAGGGTCTTTCCTCTTTGACTTCATGTTTGTCACCAGAGGGTAGAATAGGATAACGGTCAGGATAGGAACCTATAGGGAAATAGCCAAGGGTCACAGTTTAATTTTAAAACTACATCTATTTATTTGGTGTGTGTGTGTGTGTTGTGGGGCGGGGGGGGGTGTCACACAATGCACATGTAGAAGCCAGAGAACAACTTGTGGGAGTTGGTCTTCTTCTACCATGTGGGGAACAAAGTCAGCTTATCAGGCTTGGCAGAGAGAGTGATTACCCAATGAGCCATCTCACCAGGCTCCACAGTTTAACTTTTAGAGAGCAGAGTGACCAGGGGATAGGCATAAAATACACCTAGAGGCTTAGCCAGGGGTTTTCACCTTTGATGCCTCTATCTTTTGGAACATGTAGAATATTTTTAGTTCATGGTGTGAGTGTCTTCTCAAAACTTGAATCAGCATGCTCAATGGCACCAAGAGGAGGAATGATATTGTCTTTGTCAATGGTAATGAGACCTCCTGAGGGAGTTCTCAGGGGCAGCTCAAGCTAGCTGGAAGCCCTGGGTCCCTGACCCTCGGGAGTTTACTTGCTGGGTCACTGGCAGTGCCAGATGAGTGATAGCTAAAGTCAGAACTGAATGCTCCACCTGACCGTTTGCCCTGAGGCCTGAAGCTCAGAGAACAGGTGGCTTGTGTTCCTGATCACGCCTCAGAGGAGATGCAGGACTCCTCAGGGCTCAAGCCGAGAGAGAGAGAGAGAGAGAGAGAGAGAGAGAGAGAGAGAGAGAGAGAGAACACAAGACTGAGTAGAGTTTCCAATCTAGCCCTTCAGGGTCTGGATAGCCCAGGGTCTGGGTGGGTGGGAAAGAACCTGGCAGTCCATGACAAGAGGGCACAGATGGTCTTAACTGGAAGTGGTGAAGTTTTCATCAATCATGGATAGACTGATACTCCTTCTTGCCTGTCACCCTCTTCCAGTCCCTTTCTGCATTCTGGGCTCC
>CAJQZJ010000528.1:1157174-1201489 GCA_907164525.1 Lophiomys imhausi | reverse complement strand
TGTGTGTGTGTGTGTGTGTGTGTGTGTGTGTGTGTGTGTGTGTGTGTAGATAGCACATAAAACAATACTAAACATCTTGGGGCTATCCCTTCCTACCAATGGTCTGCCCCTGTGCACACAGAGCATAACCTACCCTCGAGTGCAGTGTGTCTATGGATATGTACACCCACAGAGAGAGGTCACAGCCTCTTCCCTGCTCTCTGGAAGAGGGATCTGGAGGCCAGAGGGGTTGGGGGCATAATTGGTTTTGGCATTTCCTACCTCCGCTGCCCGGGAAGCTCTCTCTGTTTCATCTACAGCCTGATCAATCCCTAGTCATGTGCCTTTCCACATGGGCGCCCCCAACCCCCTAACTGACCATGCTCTCCGAAGCTTCGTTAGTGCCATTAATCTGCTGACCCAGGCAATTCACGGTCTCTTCCTGCAACTCAGCCTCACCCCCTGACCAGGGAGAAATGCTCTCTCATGTTCAATCCACCCCTCTGTTGTCTATCTCATACTTCCTCTTTCCTCCTCACTTCTGTCCTGTTGTAAGCCTCACCCAAATGTGGCATTTTGTTTATTTAGTTCATATTTGCCACCAGTACCTGGAAGCAGAATGGGTCCCCTATGGTTGCCCTTAATGGCAAAGGGTATGTATGGAGTCAGACTCTGACCATTAGGGACCATACAAGAGAAAAACTGTAACATGTATGGAGTGTTTACAGTATATAGGAATTGGGCTAGGTGCTTATTCAGGATCTAAGAGGAAGGCTTAATTCCTCCACCTCTTTTAAAATTGCTGCTACTGACATTGTTTTAGAGACAGGGTTTTGTGTAGCCCAGGGTACCCTCAGCTCAATATGTGGCCGAGGACCCTGAATTTCCAATCCTACCTCCAGCTGCTGAGTCCTAGGATCCCAGGTAGGTGCTGGCAATGGAACCTGGGCATGCTGGGCAGCCACTCCACTGACTGAGCTAGATGCCAAGCCCTTGTCTGTTTTTGTCTTATTTACATTTATTTATTTTGTGTATTCACCTCTGTGGACACCACAGGGCACATTTGGAGGACAGAGGACAACTTGCAGGAGTTGGTGCTCTTCATCTAACAGGTTCTGGGGATCAAATTCAGGTTGTCAGGCTTAGTGGGAAGCGCTTTCACCTGCTCAGCTGTCTCCCTCGCCCCTGGTTTGTTTCTATTGTGAGCCAAGTTGTCCTGGGGATCACTATAATCTCAGGCCAGCCTCAAGCTCGCCCCCCTTCCCTCAGCATCCTGTGTGCTAGGATGACTAGTGTGGACATCGTGTCTGTTTCTGGTTCCCCCATTTAACAGGGAGGAAAACAGAGGCTGGAGCATCTACTTGTTAATAAATAATAGAGAAAGAGCAGAACACAGCTCTGCCTGCTTCAAGCCATTCTTTCTGTCTTATAGAAAGAAAGAGGGCCTCCCCATTCTTAAGCTAGGTTCTAGGAACACTCCCCCCCCCCCCCCAAAGAAACTCCTTATGTAAAAGGACCCCTGCCCGAGGGTTCTCTCATTCACTCTGTGCTAAAGCTAGGCTTTGAGGCTGAGGAGTGAGTGTGTGTGTGTGTGTGTGTGTGTGTGTGTGTCCCTGCTGTCCTCTTCCTGTTTGCCTAGAAAGGGTCCATGATGTCCAGCCCCTGCTGTGCCCTGGTGCCACCATACAGTGCTTCAGCTGGGTCCAATCTCGCTGTAGATGTTCCTGCTTCTTCTCTGGTCTCTATGGTTAATGTGCTGGGCCCATTGTCCAGGCAGGAACAAAGACTACGGATTTAAACCCAGTGACCAGGCAGCTCTACCAAGCAGAAAAGACTGTCCCCCACTGGAAACTGGGCCCAGCCGAGGCAGGGGTAGGGAGTGGGGGGTGGCTAGGAGGGGGACCTGAGAGAAAGGGGACAGGGAACCTTTCAAAGTAACTAATTAAAGGGCCTTTGGCTGCCCCCTCCCCCTGGGTGCCTAATCTCTTTGGGGCAGTAGCCAGACAATGTGCTAGGCACCCTGCCCCCCTCACTCCAGTTTTAAAACAAGAGACAACTTGAAGTTAATGAGCGCCACCTGACGGGGTCCCCTAATGAGAGGGGGCTGCTGGGCAGCTCACACATTCTCTAGTTCTATGAATAGCTCCCTAACCCCCTGAGTTTTATTCAACTAGGGCCAAGGGGCAGAAAGGAAGGGGCTTTGCTCCTTGTGGAGCATATGGACAGTGGTTTGGTGCCGTAGGGAGGCCTACTTCCCTTCCGCCATTGCCGATGCCCAACCTTAAGGCTGAGCCTCACCAGGCTTTGGCCTGAGATGGCTGATTGCCTCAGAGCCAGCCAACTCTGCATCTAGATCCTTGGTCACTGGCATGGGCTGTTTGCTTATCCAGACAGGGCCCTGAGACAGAGGAGGGATGTTTTGGGGCTGCAGAGCTTGCTGGTAGGGCCAAGGATCAGGAGTCAGGAGACATCTGAAAGTAAATTGGAAAACCTTTCTTGGTCATTGGATAGTTCTTTGTCCATAAAACTCCCCAAATCTGACCTCACCTCTGAGTCTTTCATCTTTAATGATTCTCTGCTTCCCTAGATCTGAAATTCCTTGTAACCAACTGTGGCTTCTCTGTCTCAGAACCTTCTGTTTCTGGCCTAGGTGGTGAGTTTGGTAGCCTCCTTGGTAGGTACATGGGTCCTACTCTTGTGAGAGCATAACTGTACATGGGTGTGTAGCGACCTAGGAGGGCAAGTTTGAGAACCCTTTGGGGGCATCTGGAAAAAATGGTGAATTACTCAATCTTTTACTCTTTTTTTTTCTTGGTTTTTTCAAGACAGGGTTTCTCTGTGTATCTCTGGCTGTCCTGGACTCACTTTGTAGACCAGACTAGCCTTGAACTCACAGAGATCCACCTGCCTCTGCCTCCCTAGTGCTGGGATTAAAGGCGTGTGCCACCTCGCCCAGCAATCTTTTATCCTTCAGCCACCCCCCCAAACAAACAAACAAACAAACAAACAAACAAACAAAAAACCATCCCAACATGTCCCAGATAACTATCCCTATTCTGATTGTTCATCTTGAACTTTAGGTTGCCTTTCACTGGAGCCTATGGTGGGAGACAGGATGCAAAACTTTGAACTCAGATGGAAACTTTGGAATGGGGTACAAGGTACTTAATCTTTGTTCTCAGACAACCATCAGGGGCTTCTTGGAATTCCCACCTCTGTTAGCCAAGAAAAGCAGACGCTAAAGGGGTTGGCATCCTGAAGAACCCAGTGCAGCTTGAAGTGGAAGGGAGGGCGGGACAAGACGGCATGGGGTCTCCAGCCAGCAGAGCTTCATGGACAGAGGTGAGTAATTTCCCAGCTACTCATGGTGAAAATATCACATTTCATGCTTTGTTGCCGATTCATAGAAAAATCCTATTAAAACCGGGTGGATTATTTATACAGTTTAAACAAATGATGATCAAACATTTTACATGTTTTGAGAAGAACCTAGAGTAATGCTGCCTGCTTTCCCCTCATCCATTGTGTGGTGGGCTTGTGTACTGAGCGAGTATTCAAAAGTTTTTAGTATGAGTGGGTTGAGGAAAGGGAGAAAGCTTGAAGTGCAGAACTGGTATGGCTGCTCTGCCCAGCAGGGGGCGCCCTCTCCCAGTGTCAATGCCCCCTTCTGCCTCAAAGCCCCACAAATGGGCAAAGGTCTCCTTTTTTGTTAGGTCATCCCTTCCTCACAACTCCTGGACTTGACTGAAGCTCCTCCACAAGGAGCATCTGTAGAACTTAAACTGGGGCTTTGTGACTGGAAGTGTGCAACACTAGTATTCACACTCCCAGGGCATGCTGCTTGTGGGATTTGTGAATGTGGCCATGTGTGTGGCCTGTCTCTGCTGACTGGTGTTATTTCAGTTCCTCTTAGTCAAGGTCAAAGGTCTCTCTGTCCTCCACAAACCTGGCCTCTTGCATACACGTTTGCATACCCATGCACACAGGCTGTGCTGTGGACAGGGATGCTTTCTGTAAAGCAGATACAAGTGGGGTGGGCAGAGGCAGGTGGACAGATAGCTACAGGCCTCTCTTTCTGACAGACATTAGGGACTCCAGCCTAGGGAGCATGAATCCCTACCCCAACTTTAACAAATCCTCAGGAATACCTTGAATCTCCCCAGCCATACACCATGACCCCCACCCCAGAAAAAAACATTCTAAGTGCTTGAGTCCCCTATCTGTTAAGTCTAGAGACTCATTGGGGGAACTCATCGTAGAGCCCCAGGAGTTGGGTGTGCCGCAGACTGGAGGGAAAGCTGGATGGCCCTTAGGGCAGGGACAGAACAGTCCTCCACCAGGTCCTTGTGCAGCCTGTCCCTGCCCACCAGGTGGTCCTGCCTCAGCAGTTTTATTACCCACAGGGAGATAATGCCTGCAGGGAAGCCGCTTGTTCTGAATGTGCAACCTCACCCCCACTGCCATGGTCCAGCCTTAGGGGTCAGGCCTGGGCCTGGCTTGATTTCTGCTCAGATGGTTCTCCAAGGGGCCCAGCTGGGATTACCCTGAAGAGGCCACTGACACCACTAGACCTAAAGGTCCTGCATGGGGAGGGATGGAGGTGGAAAGAAAAGGGGTGAGGGAGGAGAGGTGGGACTGAGGGGGAGGGTAGGCTTCCTTGAAGGAAGACAAGAGAAAGTTTAATTGAGCAAAGGGGTGAGGGGTGGAGCTCTGAAAACAGTGGGGGATGGAGTATCTACCTCTGTGGGCATCCCCAACAGGGACAGGGAAGAGTGAGAGCCATGGAGGGCATCTAGTCTCCTGTAAGCGCTCAGTGCTGTTGACAGGGATAGGTGACATGGGGTTGCTGTTTGATTTCTGTTGCTATTTACTCTGATTGCATGAAGGTTGTTCTCACTTTGACAAAACTGCCCAGAGCTGGAGCAGCTAGCTAAGGAGTAGGACCCAGCCTAGGGAGATTTAATGTCTCATCATGGAGGCTATGTATCTTCTTCCCTGACTTGCTTCTCTGTCTCTCCCTCCCCCCTTTTTTTCTCTTTCTTTCACCCTTTCTCATTCTTTTTGAGACAAGATCTTGTTATGTAACTCACTATCCTCCTGTCTCAGCCACCCAAGTACTTGGACCACAGGAGTTTCTTACCTAGCCTAGTTTGCTTTTTTTCCTCCCTATGTTTGGAGCCTGAGACAGCAGTGAGTCCTGGTGACATCCATCAAGGGAGAAGACCTCCCGCAGCCCAGGGCCCCAGAGGAGCCAACACCACCCTCCTCACTGCTTTCAGCACTGCCTGCACTTTATTAGAATTTATAAGTTGCCCCGATTGAGGGGGAAAATAATTAACACCCCTACAAATATATCGTAAACAAAATATTTATTAGAAATAAATAACTCATTTATTTTACATATTTCATTTCAACAATAACATTACCCAATTTATCATTTAACATTTTTGCAAGACAACTTAACGACTACTTATTAGCATTTCCATTTTTCACCCGCGCACCATAAAGCACGGCGCTCCCCAAATGGCCTGGCACAAGCCGAACCAGGAGCTTAGAAGACCCTGGGGAGGGCTGTGGCTCCTCTGGCTCTCCTCCTCTCTGACAAACTCTACCATGTCTATGACTGACAGCTGACAAGGAACACATGTGTTCACCTTCAAACACAGATACCTTCCACTTAAACACATGACATGGATCCTCATGGAACAGCACCCCAAGAAGAGGTACCCACTAGCACGCAAATTAACTTCCTGACTTGTTCCAAATACTTGTGTTCACACAAACCCTCACCAACACAACATACATTCACACACATAGATGTCCATGCATACACGTGCACATTCATACAAGATTGCCTGTGGTCTACATCCCACAGCACATGCAGGCAGAGGCTTTGCACAATGTCCACTTCATATCTCACATAATGGGTTTATAGGGATAGCCATCTCTCCATCTGCCCCTTCAAGGTGGGATCAGGCATGGCACTCAGTTGGGACCTGAGACCACCCCCTCACCCCAGACCTCACCTGGGACTGTTTGAGTCTCCTGAGTTCCTTTTCTATTCCCCCAGCTCACTAAGAACTTTCTGGGACCAAGTGCTTATGTTCATTCCAAACTTCTGCTTCAGGAGGTCATGCTGGAGAGCTTGGCTTAAGTTTCTTCACTCTCAAACCACAGGTGTGCCATCTAGAAGTATGTGAGGGCCAGGCCTCCCACAGCTAGCTGCCTGGGTCCCAGGCTGGTCAAGCCTGGGGCACTGCACTAGGGTCCTGGGTCTGGGTGAAGTGAGGTGAGATTGCCAGCACATATTCAGTATATTTGGGACCCCTGCTTACTCAAGGTCAAGGCTGAGTCGATATCCCATGGCTTCCTCCCTACCACTATGACAGAAGGAGAGAAGGAGCAGGGAGAAGGTATCCAGATGGCAGCCTGGGCTGGAACACCCTTATGTTCTTGGATCAGGATGTCTAGCAGGTACCCTAAATACTCAGAATGGAGCTGTGGCGCCCCTGCCCACCTCCTCTCAATCAGAAAAGCAGCATGAACTCTAGCATGTTGTGTAAAGATTCAGGCTGAGGAAATGGATGCATGTGCACCCCTCGTGGACTCACATACATGTGCACACGTATGTATATCACTGTGAATTCTTCCTGAACAACTCATCACCCTATCTTCAGTGCCAGCCCAACATGTGGTAGATTAGATACTGATTGGGTGTTGACCATGAAGGCTGAGACAGATGTTCCCTCTGAGTGTGCGACTTCTCTGCTCTCACCCTGGGAGGTAGAGATGGGAGGCAGGGCAGGGCAGGGCATGGCAGGGCAGGAGGCCCTTTGGAGTCAGCTTAGCCAGGGGCTGGGAGCTGGGGGCAGGGCCCTTGGGGAGCACACACAATGGTTGGAGGTTGGAGGGTCTGAAACTGGAGACTTTAATAAAAACCAGTGACAGCAAATAAAGCTGCCAGGGGAGTCCCATTACCCACAACAAGGACCCTTTGTAAGCCAAGCCAGGCTGCACTGACCCTTCTCCAGCAACCTGGCTCCATCCACAACTCCCTGCTTTCAGGCTCCATAATCTACTCCTCAGTCCAACCCATCCAGCTCAGCGTCTCTCCAGTATTAAGGGGACACAGTGGGGTATGCCCACAGACTGGAAACTTTTCTTTGTCTACCACAAATCACCTTTGATTCTGATGCCTCCAGCTCCAAGCTGCTTGGTCCAATAAGCCCGCTCAGAAACATCTCTGGTTAAGTGAGCCCACGCATTTGTTAGTCTCCACTTGCCTGGTCCAGTGAGAGACTGGGTGGGGATGGTGGTGGAGTGGGGCATCCAAGGAGGGCTGATGTAGTCCTTAACCTAAAACTTGCCCGTTCCCCTCTGGACCCCACGGCTGCTTCCTGCACTATGGTGTGTCTCGTGGCTGCTGTACTAGGGGTCAGGAGACCCGGCTGAGTCTTGTAATTGTCCATTCTCTGTTTGACGGTTTCTTCCCTCTGAGCATCAGTTGTCATATCTTCAAAGTGGAGTTGATGTAAAAGGATTCCTTCCAGGACTGATGGCCAATTGTGGATCCCACTTACAAACTTGAGAGCACCCCGCCAAAAATGAGGGCTATCATAACAACTCACTTTAGGCGCAAGTTGGAACCAAAGTGTGACTTGGGCGTTGGCCTTCCAGCAGGTTCAGAGTCCCATTCTGATCTCCATCTTGACAACTCTATCGCTGAGGGGATAGGCACCTCCACAAACAGCTGTTCTATGAGAAATTGAAGAAGAGGATGGAACATATATATTATGGCGTTTGACGTCAACTAAGAAGTCCATTCTTTGGGGGCAGGTTTAGAATCCGGGTGGGGAAAAGAAAGTTGGGGTGCTGGCAGACTTGGAGGATTGTGGGCAAAGTGAGATGAGAGTATGAAGAGAAACTTCTCTGAAGTTAGGTGCCAAAGAGAGAGGTGGACCGGGCGGCGCACAGGATTTGGGTTGTCACTTTAAGGGCAAGGTAGGGCCTGAGATGGGGCACCACCCAGGGTGACAAGATGGGGTCCGGCCACCACAAGTCCCTCCCAGTCCAGCAGGAGGGAATTCTGGTGCAGGGCGGGGAGGGAGATTAGGAGGCGCTCTCAATTGCCTTAATGGGCTCTAAGAGGCGGGATCCTATTACAGCTCGGGGTGCCCCGGGGTGCCTTGCTGGGAAGACAAGCTAATCTGCCATGCAAATTAAATCCTGCCTCAAGACGCAAGGCCTGCTTAATGTGATCCATTACACAGTTTACTTGTTTATATCTAATATTGGAACAGGCAGCCCGGGCGGGCGGCAGCGGCAGGCGGAGCGGCCCAAAAGCAGGAGAGTAAATTACCGGCAAAATGAGCTTTTCCAGCCTCCACCGCTGCCGCCACCCGCGCAGGCCCGGCTCCCGCAGCCCGGGCGCCCCCGCCCGCAGCGTCCCATCGCTCGGCTAGCTGTTCCGTTTCTCCCGGCTGGCCTTTGAATCTCTTTCTTCTCTTTGTCTTTCTCATTCTTCTTCTGTCCCTTGACCAGGGTCTCTTTCTCTTTCGGTCTTGGGCTCAGCCTCAGGCCTCCCGTGGGTGAAATCGGCTTCATTTTGGGTTTTCTGTCTCTCACTTTTGGCTTTCTCCTGGGTCATTCCAATCTCTTCCCGCAGCAGTGACGGACACTTGGGTCTCTGAAGATGCCGGGTGACCCTGTGGTCCCGTGTGTGGAAGTGGAGGCTGAGCTCAAGAGGCTTGGGCTCACACACCTGCACATAGTTGTACAAGGGGCAGGGAGATGGCCGGCCTGGGCTCAGAGAGCAGAGTGACTCTGTCCTTGACTGCCGGGGTGTATATCTGGCCGGTGTCACGATGGGGGTCCTTACAGGTGTCTGCCAGCATGGGTATGGGTGTGCATCAGAGACCCAGTGTGTGTTTGTGTGTGTGTGTGTGTGTGTGTGTGTGTGTGTGTCTGTGTGTGTCTGTGGTCTGTATGGTGTATGTAGTGTAAGCTCAAGAATTTGTCTTCCATCTCTTCTGCTGGACTTTCCTGCACCTTTCAGTGTGGGCTAGTTCAATGTGGGCATGAGCTTCCAGCACCTTCCTCACACTTGCTCACAGCCACCCTCCTTCTGGTCTTGGCACAGCTCCCCAGCCTTCAGTGCCCTCAGGACCACCTGATTGTTCATCATTTGTGTCCCTGGTGTAGGACATTTTACTCATTTTGGCTTCTCACCCTGGCTCATATCTCCTGTGGAGATCCCCTTCAAGGGATCTGCCCCAAGGTATGAGTCTGCACCAAGCCAGAGTCAGCCAGAAGCAAACTGAGAAAGGGGGAAAACCAACAAGAAGGCACACTCAGCACAGAGGAGGGAGGTGGTAGACAGGGGGGTGGGGTGGGGAGGGAAGACAAACAGAAGGGCATACAGTGGAGAACAGACAGGTTGGAAGGAGAGAGTGGCTGAATATCTGTGACTGGGAATTCATGCTTAAGCTCATGGGGAATTTAGACCTGTCATCAAGGGGCCATTTGATTGAAGCTACTTGGAGCTTCAAGTAGTATAGGAAGTACTACCTTGTTTCTGGTCATGACAGGGCACCCTGTCCTGTGGCCCCATGCTGAGACATGAATGAATCCAGCCAGAAGCCTGGACCCCCTAGTTGCTCTTTGGTTCTGAGGGGATCTCAGGCCCACAGTCATGGCCCTGTACAGCACACAAACTCCCACCCACACATGTGTCATGTGCTGTGCTGGAGGTTTGCCAATGAGGTTTCCTGGGTTTGGTCCATAGTCCTGAGCTGGGGGTACAGTAACAGTCTTTACAGTCATGATCTCTGACATGTTAACCTCTATAAGAGCCTTGCCCTCTCAGGTCAGTGAGCGGTAACAACCTCTACTCTTGTATCCCAGACATTCAGAGATCATGGCCTCCCAGTTCTTTTGGATTCTCAAGAATCTCAAATGTCTCACTTCTTTAACTTCTGTGGGCATGTCTTCTTGTCCCTGACCTCTGGCCCTGGTTGGGTGGGGAATTTGCTGAATGGAGGGTAGGAGGGAAGGTGTGAGTCTGTATGTCTATGTGGAATGGGGGCTGTTTAGATAAACAGATGGCAACAAATGGCATAAAATTATATACCCATAATGTCAGTTCATAACATTTTGTTCGACATACTTGATTTAATCGCTTAGCTGACGATTTGGCTTTTGGGCCCATATGGTGGGGAATGAAGCTGCGTGGCACCCGCTCCAATCTGGCTCTTTTATCACCAAGGCTGGAGGGGTGGGGAGGAGGGATGCAGATGGAAAGAGAATGAGCTGACAGGAAAGGGGCCATGGAGGGGGTGACTGTATGGACTAAGGGGGACTGGACCCTGGCAGGTAGAGGACTTCTGACGACAGTGTGGGCCGGTCCCAAGTCAAATGGGACAGAAGGATTGCCTCCAAGAGCCCTGCTCTCCTTGACTAACACCACCTAATGTTGCGAAGGCTGTGACTTCAGTAACCTAATGGGGCTACCCTATCACTTTTGCTAAACTTTGTGACTGTGTGTGTGTGTCTACTTGTGGGTCCATGGGAAGATAGATATCATGTGGCTGTGGGATAGGGTCTGTCTGTGCAAATCACTTTTTGCTTTGATCACCTGTGAGGACATGAGTGAGTGCTGGTGGCAGTGTCTTGGGTCTGGCAAGGCTGTGACTTCTGGATGTGAGTGGGTGGGTATGAGTATGAGTTTGGGTGATGGTGAGGCAGATATGGCTGTGTGTGTGTAGTGGATCTGGGGGGCCACGAGTTGAGGGTTGTGCAGGGTGTGACTGAGTGTACAAATGTTTCAGGTTTCAGGTTGAGCACACAATGCAAATGCTCAAACAGTATTGCTGAATATGGGGAAGCAGCCATCTACTAAAAAGTTTGCTCTAGGTGCGAATGCTGGTCTGGGGAATTCTGTATGTGAGTAGGAGTGTATATTAAAGTACTTCCATTCAGGCTTTGCATGGTGTCCCTACTCAAATCTCCTGACTTTAGGCACAAATCACTGGTTAATTTAGCTCTAGGCTGATGCTTCAAAGAAAAGTGGCAGACCCTTTCCCGCAGAGAATACCCTACCTCTTTCCCATCACCAGTCTAGCCTGATTTGCTTACTGGGGCCTTCTTAGTCTCAGAGCTCCACCAGCCCCCACAAGAAAGAATCTGGGCCCAAAGTGAGGGCCCATCACTCACTTTGCAGCCTCATCTACCCCCTGCTGGGTGTTGCCCGCTGGCTCTGGAAATAGGGGCTGGCACCTGCAGAGGGCTGGGAGCCTCTTTCCTCTCCGCCTCCTCATGATCCATATCCCCCAACTCCAGCACTGGCTTTGTGTGCTGAGGCTACTGTGTTATCCTTGTAGTCTCACTGCCTGTCTGCCCTCCAGGTCTCTCTGTCCCTGCTTCTAGTTTTCTTCCGTGACTCTGTGGCACCTAGCCCTAGACATTCTTTCAGTCTCTGCGTTTCTGATGCCCCCTCCCTCCCTTCTTCCTCCTTCCCTTGCTCCACCCTTCCTTCTCATACTCTTTCCCCCTGCTTTTCTCTCCTGTGCCTCACTTCTGAGGGTCCCTGGAGGTGCAAGTCAGGATAGGGTTGGGCCATAGGCCCTCAGGATGGCCCTCTACTTTTGGGAAAAAATCCTTTTATCACCCTTCCTCCAAGCCAGCAAGATGCAGGAAGATCTGGTGGTGTTGGTGTGATAGGGCAGGGATGGGTACCCTGGCTGCTGCTCTCTTCTCTAAGAACAAGTGTCCTCAACACCTTAATCCCTACAAGATGCTATGATTTTATGAAACCCTGAGCTTCTTCTCAGGCTACTTGGTCATTAATTTTTTTTTTCAGCAATCATGAGTGTGTGTGTGTGGGGTGGGGAGATGGCAGTGTATCCGGGCACATCTGATGAGCTAGGCTCTGTGCTAGGCAACACAACATGGTGCTTATAGACCCTGGTCACAAGGGCCTCACTATGTAAGGTAAACAGGTGTACAAGCAAATAAGGGCGTCATCAGTCATCCAGGAGGTGGGACAGAGGCCCGGGGTGTGTGTGTGTGTGTGTGTGTGTGTGTGTGTGTGTGTGTGTGTGAGAGAGAGAGAGAGAGAGAGAGAGAGAGAGAAAGAGAGAGAGAGACAGAGACAGAGAGAGAAAGAGAGACAGAGAGAGCACCTTGGAGAAGAGGGTTCTCAGCTGCATTAAAACATTTTGTTTCTCACAAAAGAAAAAAAAAGAAACAACAAACATATTCTCCTCTTCTTCTTGTCCTCATTCACTGGACATCAGACCCAGGACCCTGCATATACCAAGAAAGTGCTCTACAACTGAGTTATATCCCAGCCTAGCATTTTCTTTGTCTATTAACAAATACTTGTTGCTTGCTCAATTTAGAATGCTTAGAAGGCATAAAAAAGCTAAAAGCAAAACAAACAAACAACAACTCCCCCAAAACAAAACAAAAATTGATTGTTTTTGGAGACAGGTTTTTAATATGTATCCTGGGCTGTCCTAGAACCAGCTGTGCCATTCAAGCTAGCCTAGGTCCTCCTGCCTTAGCATTTGGAGTGTTGGGACTATGGGGATGTAGTGTCATACTTGACCTGAACAGAACTTTAAAAGAAAACTTCAGGTTGGGAGAGATGGCTCAGAGTTTAAGAGCACTGGTCATTCTGCCAGAGGACTAGGGTTTGATTCCCAGCAGCCACAAGGTGCTCAAAACTCTGATTCCAGTCCCAGGGGATTAGACAGCCTCTTCTGGCCTCCTTGGGCACTGCTGTACCTCATGCACAGATACATGTACAAGCAAAGCACCCATATACATAAAGTAAAAATAAAGTTTATAAAATTAAAAAAGTAAAGACTTGCCGAGCATAGTGGCGCACAACTTTAATCCCAGCACTCAGGAGGCAGAGGCAGGTGGATCTCTGTGAGTTTGAGGCCAGCCTGGTCTACAAAGGGAGTCCAGGACAGCCAGGACTACACAGAGAAACCTTGTCTCGGAAAACCAACCAAACAAACAAACAAAAAAAGATTTCAGAGAATCTTAAGAGATGGTGGAATTTTAAATTCTATTTATTTATTAATTTGTTATTTAGGCAGGGTCTCACTGTATATCCATGGCTAGCCTGGGACTTGTTATGTAGACCAGGTAGTGTTCAAACTCACAGAGATCCACTTGCCTCTACCTCTATACCTTGAAGGGTAGGTATTAAGCAGATGAATGCCATAGAGAGGGCAGCGGGTAGCTGTTAGAGGAAGGTCTAATACATTGTTTCTCAGGGGCTGGTTTCAGTGCTAGAGATCTGATTACTGACCCTTTTTGAGGCACTCTCTGATTGGCTAATAAAAGTTGCTGATGGCCAATTAGCTGGGCAGAGAGAATATAGGAAGGTGGAACTTCCTGGGACTAAAAAAGGAACCCTGGGTTTTACACAAAGGAACTTCCCTGCCAGGTTGCAGGAGCGGCAAGCCATCTGGGTGTGAGCTCTGTGAGCCCTGAAGGTATAGCAAGCTACATGGGTGGTTGGGATTAGGTGGTTGAATTCCATTTGAGAATCTCTCCAGCTAAGGCCTCAGTGTTGAAACACTAAAAGGTCTTAGTATATTTATTTATTGGAAAAAGGGCTGCGGTGGCCTATAGGCTGCCAGTAAGGCAATCCAGGCCTACCGGTCTCCTGCCAAGCCCTGGCAGCTGCTCCTCCAGGTCGCCCACAACTCCACCGGCCTAATATAACAATTTATACTTATTAATAAATATCATTGTTAACAAGGTTGCAGTTTCGGGGAGCCTGGCCACTGAGCCATGAATGCTGTGGTCATATTTCCCACTTCAGATGATTCTGAAGGATAGGTTGGGATGGTTGGGACCTAAGCAGAAAGATCAGTTAAGAAACCACTGAGAGGCACCAGGCGTGGTGGTGCATTCCTTTAATCGCAGCACTCAGGAGGCAGAGACAGTGGATCTTGGTAAGTTCAAGGCCTCCCTGGTCTACAAAGTGAGTCCACAACAGCCAGTACTGTTACACAGAGAAATCCTGTCTTGAAAAACCAAAGAAAGAAAGAAAGTGCTGACAGAGGGAGTGAAAGGTGACAATTAGGGTTGTGTACTGGAGGAGGGAAGGGGAAACTGAGGGGAAGACAGAGTGAATAGGAGTGGAGTCTGGCTGAAAGTACCAGGTAGGAGTGGGAGAGAAAAGAGAGCCAGGAGTGAGGCGGGCTGTTAGCTTAGTTGTGAAACCCATGGTCCTGGTCCTTACCTTGGGAAACTCAGCCAAGAAGATATGAGGGCAGAGGCTGAGGGAGCCCTGAGTTTGGTTTTGTGTATGTTGGGTGAGAGACAGGAACATCATGTGGAAATGCATCTCAGGCTCTGGAGCTGGGGGTGTGGATTTGGTAGTTACAGTTCATCTCTGTGTGTTAGTCAAGGCATGCCTATGTTACTGGGTTGCTATGGTGAATGAGACAACCCGCCCTGTTCCCTTGTGAGGCTCCCAGCCATCAGTGAATAAATGATGTTTAAAACAATGTGGACACTTCCCAGAAGGAGGAGGGTAAAGGGGATGCTAGTGTAATGTCAGCAGCTCATGCAATGCAGGAACCGAGGCTTCTCTCAAATTGCAGAAGTCCAGAAGGTCAAGGTTGGCTGGGTGTCTCCTGTTCCCCAGTTCTACCCCTTCCATGTGCTATGGATTCTCATGGACACCTGTGAGGTGGTCAGGCTCCCTGCTTCTACTCATGGAGTTGAGGATGACACATTCAACAAAAATGCTTTTCTCTGGTGCATATGTCCTTCCCTAACCCCTGACACTGAAGGAAACCAAGGCTCCTGACTACAGCCTTCAAAGCCTGGCCCTTGTCTACATCCAGGCTTCCGAGGCTTCATGACTCTTTTCCAAACCAACTTCCAAGCCTTCATCAGCCTCCCTCCCTCTAGATGCTAGATTTTTACATTCTTTCCCTTGAAAAATCTGCCTCTCTGAATCAGTCCAGCAGACCAAATGACCCCACTCAAGGGACTCTCACCTGGGAGCCTTCCCTGTGTCTGTAGAAACCTATACGGACCCTCTGGTAGTCTTGTGCAATGGTCTGAGTATCTTTGTGTGCCTTCTGCAATCCATGTGGAAATCTTGACTCTCACAGAGATTTTGTTAGCAGGTAGAGCTGTCAGGGTGATTAGGTCATAAGAGGGCAAAACCTTCATGAGAGGGACTCCTGCTTCGCTGGCCCCTTCCACCACTTGAAGATACAACAAGAAGCTGCCATCTATGAAGAAACAGGCTCTCACTAGCCTGGTTCCTCGATCTTGTAGTTTCTGCCCTCACAATAGTGAGAAATCCTTTGTGCTTTTTTATTTTTTAAAGAATATGTTTATTCATTTATTGAGACAGGGTCTCCTGTTGCTCAGACTGGTATCAAACATTTGATATAGACTAGGCTGACCTTGAGTTCCTGACCCTCCTACCTCCACCAACTGTGGGCATGCATCACCACACCTAGTTTTTTATGGTGTTGGGAATTGAACCTGTGTCTTTGTGCATGTCAGGCAAATGCTTACCAACTGAGCTTCATCCCTAGCCCTCAGTTTTTGTTTATAAGATGCTGAGTTTATGGCATTTTGTCATAATACCCTGAATAAATGAACAGTTTCTCTTTAGGAAGCCGTGAATAGCTTATACCATGATTGTCTTTTGGTGAGTCCGTCTTTGCCTCTAGGCAAAGAAATCCTTCAGGTAGGGCTTGGGGTGTGTGTTCCTCTCTATAGCTGATGGCATATATTGGGTGCTCAGAGTTATAGTTGGTGAAGTAGACTAGGCTGGTAGGAGAATGGGCTGGTTGGTCGAGCCTAGGTATTGGGCTGGGCTGGTATCTGGTATCAGGATTGACTGATGTAGGAGACTCAGTGTTTGGGGTAAGGGCAGGGCTGGGATTGAGGTAGGACTGGTAGGGAGGAGGGTTGGGTATAGATAGGAGTGGAGTTGGTGTTGGTGTAGTGATAGGTATCTGAGGTTTGATGCTAGCAATAAATGGAATGGTTTTTTTTAAACATTTATTTATTTATTACGTATACAGTATTTGCTCTACATATATGCCCAGGCAAATGATCTCTTGTAGATGGCTGTGAGCCACCATGTGATTGCTGGGAATTGAACTCAGGACCTCTGGAAGAACAGCCAGTGCTCTTAACCTCTGAGCCACCTCTCCAGCCCAATAAATGGAATGTTAAGTGGCAAACAAAGTATAGGAAATGGGGTGCTAGGTGTTGGGGGCAGGTGAGTGAGGATGGGACTAGCTGGAGAGGGCTGAATTCAGAAACTTAAGAGGGCCTTTGAGACCTCTCCAGGGTTCTGACTTTTAATGCTGCTGATCCAGCGCTTCCTCAGTAGCCAGCTTCTCCCCAGAAGGAGAGAAGGAGAGGAGAGGTCCCGGGGAGAAGAACCTGAGAGTGTGAAGAAGGATTTTCATTATGAAGTTAATTAGCTTCAGAGCCACTGCACCTTTCAGGACGAGGAATTAGAGGGATTTAATTGCTTTATCAGCCTTCCCTTTGATTTTCAGCAATCAGGCCGATTCCATTTAATTTAACTGCCACAGACGAGGAGAAAATTGATGCGCTCACCTGCCTCGGAGCAGAAAGAGAGAGCATAGGGAAGTGGGAGAGGGGGAGCCAGAGAGACTGGCAAACACAGAGTCTGCAGACTAATGAAAACCAACAGCATTTGCTCACAATTGGAGATGAAGTGTGCCCTCGAGGTGTTTGGAGCTGTGGATGTGGGGCTCTGTGTGTTTCGCTGTGTGGGAGCTTGTGACTAGGCATGTTTGTGTGGGTGTCACTGTGGGTGATTTGGTTTAGATGGGTATGTGGGTGAACTCTGGTATTTGGTTATAGGAAATGTGACGTTAGAGGCATATGATTGGCTGTCAGGGACTCCTTGTACACCACAATGACAGCATGAGTGAGGATGGCTGTCACAGCCCATGGAACTATAAATAACATAGCGACTGTGTGTGTGTGTGTGTCATCGCGTGGGTAAGAGCTTCCCCGTGTGTGAGCTGCATAGATTAGTTCATTTGTTCAGGGAGCACTGAGTGAACTGCTTCCAGGGCCAGGCATAGAGCTGTAGTGAGGATGATGGAGACAGGGTCCTTGCTTACAAGGCTGCAGCGCGATGCAGGAGGCTGATAAATAATCCCACGGCTGTAGTACAGACTGAAGGTTACTCTGGTGGCACCATTCTGGAAGCCCTTAGAAGAGATGCTTAAAAGACACTACAGTTTCTGAGTAGAGAAGGGATTGCTGGGCATGGGATACAGATCCTTGTGGCCAGATCCAATAGTAAATATAGCATGAGAGGAAGTTGGGGCTTTCAGGAGGGCAGACCTGGGAGCAGAAAGGACTCTAGGTCGATGGTTCTCAACCACTGTAACATCGTAACACTTCGATCCCTTAATACAGTTTCTCGTGTTGTGGTGATCCCCAACTATAAAATTATTTTTGTTGCTTCTTCATAACTGTAATTTTGCTATTCTTATGAATCATAATGTAAATATCTGTGTTTTCTGATAGTCTTAGGTGACCCCCATGAAAGGATTGTTCAACCCATGGGTTTAGAAACGCTGTTCTAGATGCTGAAAAATATGGACTTTAAATAGGAAATAACTCTCAGATATGTATGTTAAAAGATGGGTTTGGCTGATGCATGGAGGAGGATTGGGGAAGCAAGACCAGAGGCAAGATCTCTCAAGGATGCAGGGGAGAAGCCATGGCCTGAGCTAAAAGGGAAGAGGGACTAGATGAGGTAAGATGGTGCTGGAGTAAGACTAGGTTGGAGGCCGAGTGTGACTGCTTAGTCCTGAATACATGCAGCCTAAGTTACTAGGACATTAGGGCTGATGCATCCACTGAGCAGTTAAACACAGGGTGGAGATCAGCAGAGAGAACCAGCCTGGAAACACAAGAATATGCCTGGGCGTGGAGGAGTGTGTGTGTATCAAGAGAAAAAATTGATGTGTGTGGAGCTCTGTGGCAGAGCACATGCCTGGTGTGTATGAGATCCTGGGTTCCATCCCCAGCTCTACAAACAAAACAAGCAAACCAAAAACCAAAGTCCAAACAAAAAACTCCCAAACCCAACCAAAAACACGCCTCAAACCCAAGAGTATCTGGGGCAGGACAGTACATGCCTGGATTCCTGAAGAGGCTCAGGAAGGAGTATTGTGAACTTCTCAGGGTCATGGGGAGAAAATAAAGAGCCAGAGAGATTGATCATTGGTTAAAAGCATTTGCTACCAAGTCTGATGACCAGAGTTCAATCCCCAGGACCCACATGGAAGAAAGGAGAGAACCAGTTTTGGAGAGCTATCTTCTGACCTCCACATGCTCACTATGACACACACATCCCTTCACACATCAATTAATGTTAAAAAAACACATTTAAAGAAGAGAAGAGGGGCTGGAGAGATGGCTTAGTGGTTAAAAACATTTATTGCTCTTAGAGATGGCTGAGTTCCTTTCCAAGAACCCAAACTGTAACTCCAGTTCCAGGGAATCTGATGCCATCTTCTGGCCTCTGCAGGCACCTTGCTCATGGTGATGGTTCATATAAACTCATGCAGGTACGTGTGTGCACACACACACACAAATAAATCTTTAAAAAGTAAAGAAAAAAGAAGAGGCTGGGATTGTAGCATGGTTGATAGAATGCTTGCTTAGTACACACTGTTGTTTTAATTAGGAAGGACTGCTCCTTCTTTTTTTTAAGATTTTAAAAAAAAATTATTCATTATGTATACAATGTTATACAATGTTCTGTCTGCAGGTATACCTGCAGGCCAGAAGAGGGCACCAGGTTTCATTACAGATGGTTGTGAGCCATCATGTGGCTGCTGGGAATTGAACTCAGGACCTCTGGAAGAGCAGTCAGTGCTCTTAACCTCTGAGCCATCTCTCCAGCCCCCCAAAGCCCTAGTTTTAATCTCCAGCTCTTCATTAAAAATGGGGCTGTGGCAGCATATGCCTATAATCCCAGCCCTTGGGCGGTAGAAACAGGCAAATCAGAAGATCATGGTCTAGGGCTGGAGAAATGGCTCAGCAATTAAGAGCACTGGCTGCTCTTCCAGAGGACCTAGGTAAATTCCAAGCACCCACATGGCAGCTCACAACGGTCTGTAACTCCAAGATCTGACACCTTCACACAGGCATACATACAGGAAAAACACTAATGCACATAAAATAAAAATGAATACATTATTTAAAAAAAAAGAAACTCATGGTTATCCTTACCTACATAGCAAGTTCAAGCTTGGACTGCATGAGACTTTGTTACAAACAAACAAAAAGATGAGTCAAGGACAGAAGCCTGGATCACTTATGGGTATGGGGGTGGAAGCAGAAAAAGAAACCGGGAAAGATGCTGCAGAACCAGACAGCACAGAGGCAAACTGAAAACATGGGAGCAAATGGCACAGCTCGGGGTTGACTTCAGCACTTAGGGATTTAGAGTTGAAGTTTGCCATGAGGTATCCATGAGTCACTGCCCATTGGCAGGAGGTGCAACTCCGAGCTCCCCAGCATGCATGAAGGAGATAGTCAAGTTCATGGTGGAGTCTGGCATAGCTGGCATGGAGGGTGAGTGGGAGGTTTGGATGATGAGATAGGAAGGTGAGTTGGGCTGTTCAGGGCTTTGAGCACCAAGCCGCAAGTCATTATCATTACTTTAACCTGCGACCAGGCACTAGTGACGGTCTTCAATAAGGACAGTGAGTGGTCAAGGTTTAAGCAAGCACTGTATGCTTGATTTTCTCTGAAGTCAGAGCTGGAGACTTGGTCTTGGGTAAAGGGAGTGTATTTGGGGGGTGACTCCATAGGAGCAGGGCTAAAGAGCAAAACAGAAGAAAGCTATTTGTCGCCACAGATGACTGAAGCACAATTGTCAGGGATGCTGTGAGGAAGCACATAGGCTGAACTTCAGAACTGTCCCTTACAGGGCAGGAATCTGGGTCCTCTACCTACTGAGTTAGGCCTGCATTGGGAGGTTGCTGTCAGAGCCTTGAGATATCTTTTCCTGGGTTAGTTGTACTGCTACTTGAAGTAGGCTGGGTGGAGGAGTTGGTAGGACCACGGAAAGACTCTGCTATCCCGAGACAGACACTTAAGCCTGCATTGCTCTTGCAGAGGACCTGAGTTTGGTTCCTAGCTCCTATGCCAGGTGGCTCTCAACTATCTGTAACTCCATTTCTAGGAGACTCCACACCCTCTCTGTCCCCTACGAGCACCGCACTCACATGAACACACCCCTAATATGCATATACACTTAATTAAAATAATTAATTAATTGATTGTTTTGAGACTGGTCTCTCTATGTAGTCCTGGCTGTCCTGAAACTCATTGGTATAGACCAGGTACAGTCCTGGTATAGACCAGGCTGGCCTTGATCTTACAGAAATCTGCTTACCTGTGCCTCCCGAGTGCCAGGATCAAAGGTGTGCACCACTATATATATATATATATATATATAAACATTAAAAAAAAAGTAGATTAGAGAGGGACAGGCTAGGGCAAGATGACTGCACTATCTTGGCAATCCAAGATGGAGAACAGAAGGATTGGATTTAGGAAGGGAGCCCTGAAAGTGTAGAATGAATTGCACTTGGAGATAAATTCCATGTTAGGATTTATGAGAGACAGAACAACGACCTACCAATGGCCTAGTCCTGAGAACCTGCCATCACCTTGCAAAGCTGGAGAGTTCAGGTTGCTGAGGGGCACTGTGTGCACAAGAACCCTTATAAGCAAGGAGAGCCAGAGTCCCAGAGGCTTGTAAAGCTTCTTTGCTGCCTCTGAAGATGGAGAAGGGCCACGAGCTGAGGGTGCAGGTGCCTCCAGAAGCTGGGAGAAGCCGGAGAATGAGTTCTCCCTTAAAACCTTCCAGAAAGACTGGCCCTGCCGACACTCTGATTTGAGCTTGGTGAGGCCTTGGCTATGTTTTTGGCTCCTCACTGAAAGCTAATGAATTGGGCTGTGCTGTAAGTCACTAATCATGTGGCATCTGTTATGGTCATAAAACAAACAAACAAACAAACAAATAAATAATAGAAAGGGAATCTAAGATAAGCATGGCATGGTTCCTGAGGAAAGTTCTAGCATTGGCTAAGTAGGAACTTATTTATGTATTTGTTTATAATTTTTATTGTATGTGTATGAATGTTTTGCCTATATGTATATATGTGTACCACACCCATGCTTGGTTCCTGAGCAGGTCAGAAGAGGGCATAGGATCCCTTGGAGCTAGAGTTGTAAGCAGCTGTGAACCGCCATGTGGGTGCTGGAATTTGAACCCGGGTCCTCTGGAAGAGCAGCCAGTGCTCTTAACCACTGAGCCATCTCTCCAGCCCCATGGACAGGGCTTGATTGAACAAGGGAAAAGAAGTATGTTTTGGAGAGAAACATCTGAACTGTTCCTACTATACTTTGTGGCTGGAGGGACTTCGTTTTGGAGTTGTCTGTGCCACAGATGAAGCTGGGGGATGTAGAATAGATTTTGGGGATACAAATGTTTTTTATGTCATTTAATTCCTAGGAGCTCATGTGTGCAAAAGGTATAGAGGTGGTGGGAACTTTAAAAGGGAACTAGTAGCTGGGCGTGGTGGCACACACCTTGAATCCAAGCACTAGGGAGGCAGAGGCAGGTGGATCTCTGTGAGTTCAAGGCCAGCAGGGTTTACAGAGTGAGTCCAGGATAGCCAGGGCCACACAGAGAAATCTTGTCTCGTAAAAACAAACAAAACGAAAAAGGACCCAGTAACCTGGGAACTTGCCACAAACAACATGGAAAACAACAACAAAACAGATGTGACCCAGCAGTTCATCCTTAGGTTACTGGAGGACACTGTCCTCAGAACAGTCTCAGGCCTCTGGGTTGGCTCTTGCAGGAGGGTTGTAACCAAAGGAACAGGCCCTCCCTTCACTCTGGCTTCTGTCCTACCATGTGACTGCTCCTTTTCCAGTGTGCTGCCACAGTTGTGACAGTACCTGCTACGATGGGCTATAATTAGGGGAACCCTTGCCAGAGTCCTGCTGTTTTTACTTTTAGCATCCAACTAAACTAACTAAACTAGATATCTAAAAAAACTCCACAAAAAACACACACACAAAAAAGCTGAGCATGGTGGCCCACACACTTTAATCCCAACACTCAGGAGGCAGAGGCAGGCAGATCTCTAAATTCAAGTCCAGCCTGGTCTACAGAGAAAATTTCAGGATAGCCAGGGCTACACAGAGAGGCCCTTAAGTAAATGAGTATTTATGAATAATAAATAAATAATAAAGTAATATAAATATATATTTATAAAAATATATTACATATATTCTCTATATAATATAATAATATATTTATAATATAAATATCATAAAATAAAAATAAAACAAATAAAATAACAAACAAACAAACAAATAAACAAATAAATAGATAAATGTGTATTGCCCAGCCACAGGAATTTCATTATAGTAACAAAATTTGGGTTCTCCAGTGTACCACACTCACATGGTGATTCTGAAAGTACAGAAGCAAGTGAGGTTGCTCAGCACTAGCTAAAGACAGAACTAGGGGGGGTCAGAAAGGGTGTCAGGATTGTGGAGAAGCTGGGGTGGAGGCTGGCCCTGTTGATCTCTGTGGGCATCTAAGTAAACTCTGTGGCCTCTGTCTGTCTCCTTCACTGTCTCCAGTAACTTGGTTTCTGTGGAGGTGGCCTGCAGAGCATCTCTGTACTGTTATACTAGTTGTAAGTTCCACGACTCACACACACCAAATTATGAATACCGTAATTTCTTAGAGCTCTAAGTGCACAGCCTTGCCAACGGTACAGGAGAAAGAGAAGGGAAAACCGTACAGTGTGCTTGCTTTGTTTAGAGAGATGTATGGGATTTTCCCCTTGGCTCCTTCTGAATACAGGGTCTCAGACTTGCCTGGATTTAAGAAAGCAAAAGTAATCTTAGGCCCAAAGGCCCTGGCGCAGTGGGAACAGGCTCTGAGAGAGATTGGGACCTGGAGACCAGACTGTCAGATGTCCATACCTGTGCCCTGCTGTCAACCCCGAACGGACAGCCTTTCCCTCTCCCCTCACTGCCTTTTGATTAGAATGTGGACTCTAAGTTGGAATTAAGCTGATTAATGTAATGAAGGCAAGGCCGGCTCAGCACCGCCTGGTGATGAGGGGAGATGGATTGGGAGCGAAGGCACTGGGATGGAGGCTCGGCCGTAATTGGCACGTTTACTGCTACCTGCCTCGCTGACCTCGCTGTTTAGCCCATTAATGATGATGCACAAGCCTTACTGTCCAAAGGTAATGACAGAGAATCTCAGGGGAGGGGCTAGACCTGGGACCTGGGGTCCTAGGAGCCGCAGAGCAGAGGGTGGTGAGGTTAAAAATCTGAGCCATGGCATGTATGGGTAAGAGGATGCAAGACCAAGGGTCTCTGCAAAAAGGCTTGGGGAGACAGCTTTGTCTGGTGGTAGCATGATTTGGAATAATAGGCCAGATTCCCAAGGGCTGCTGTAGCTGGCCTGACTCTCTAACTGGGCAGGAGGGAGGTAGCCATAACTGTTTTCCTGCTTGGAAGGGCTTCTGAGAGGAGGAGAGCTGGGAGTCTTGTGGAAGAGTTGGGGGAAGGATGGAGGGACATGGAGGGGACAAGAATGCCACAAGAAGACCAACAGAGTCAAATAACCTAGGCCCATGGGGGTTCACAGAGACTGAACCACCAACCAAAGAGTGTGCATGGGCTGGACCTAGGCTCTCCACACATATGCAGCTGATGGGCAGCTTGGTCTGTATGTGGGTCCCATAGCAATCAGAGAGGGAGCTCTCTCAGACATGGACTCTGTTGCCTGCTTTTGGATCATTTTCCCTAGCTGGGCTGCCTTATCTGGCCTCAGTGGTAGAGGATATGATGTGACAGGGCTGGAGGGTGAGGGGAGGGGCTCCCCTTCTATGAAGAGAAGGGGAGGGAGGAATGGGGGAAGAGGGTAGGAGGGTTGGCTGGGAGAAGAGGAGGAAAGGGACTTTGATCAGGATGCAAAGTAAATAAATAAATTATTTAATTAATGAAAAATAAAATAAAAGCTAGGAGTTAACTGAAAAAAAGAAAAGAAATCCTCTAGGAGTGGCTCTGGTGGGCAAGAGTTGATCAGTGCACTCCTCACTGCCTCCTGCACCAGCCTGGGGAAGAGAGAGGACTTGGTGGGGCAAAGGCGGAGGTTTTGGGGTGTGGTGAGGGCAGACACCATTGTGTACTGAGTGCAGAGGACATGGGCACTCATCAGTAGGAGCTTTTGATCAGGTTCCTCTTGATGCCTCCAAGAAGGTGAAATGGGTGTCCCTAGTCTCAAGCTACCTCTGCATGAACCTGAACCCTACTCTGCTCATTTGTTCATTCATTCACTCACTGGAGAGCTATCTAGTTTGGTGAAGCTTAACTGTTGCCTCTGGGAGAACTACTTTCCATCTCTGGACCTCAGTTGGCTACTCCGTAAGTGAGAACAGGGTAGTTACCTGACATACAAGACATAGATACCCCACATCTTTAGGATGCCTGTGCTCTGGGACAGGAAGATGAGTGGGACTGGGGTACATGATGAAATTCACAAAGAATCAATGAAAAGTTAAAAATATTGAAATATAAAACAAAAATAGAATCATATACATGGTTCTGAAAGCTTTATTTCTCACTTAACATATTGTAGAGACTTTTTCATGTCAGTGAATACAGTTCTGTAGTAAACATGCATATACGTATATACATGTGTATATACATCATCCTTTCAGTTTACTAATGATACATAATAGTCTCCTGTATGGATTGAGTGGTGTTTTGTTGGTGAACACTTGTTTATGCTTTCTCCTCTCCTAAACACTAATGGAAGGAATATTCCTGAATCTACATGTCTGTATCCAAGAAAGGAAAGGGAGGATGCCATTGTGACCATATTGTGACTCTTGGGACGTTTTCCAGTGAGGTCAGATTGGCTGAGGCTTTAAGTTTACCATGAGGGGAATGAAGGATGACCAAGGTGAGGGATACCTGACTGGTACCAACTCTGCTGGGAAGGAGCAGAGGCTGCTAATACTGCTGGAGAGGATGGATATTCAGACCCCATGTGCACTTATCCTGGTAAGGACTCCACAGCGGCCACAAAGGGGAATGCAGAAGGACCAAGCCGAGAAGCTCACCAAAGTATATTGCTGAATGGGAAAAAAAAATGGTCATGTGTATGTGTGTGTATAATACATATACATGTGTTTATACATACTGCATCATTTTTTTTCAAGGAGATTAAAAAATTAAAAAAAATTTCAAGACAGGGTTTCTCTAAGTAGCCCTGAAATTCACTCTGTAAACCAGGCTGACCATGACTCAGAAATCCACCTGCTTCTGCTTCCAACTGCTGGCATTAAAGGTGTGCGCCTTTAATCCCATCAACCCCTGGCTGAAATAAAAAAAATTTTTAAAGGTTTTTCAAGACAGGATTTCTCTGTGTAACAGCCTTAGCTGTCCTGGACTCACCTTGTAGACCAGGCTGGCCTTGAACTAACAGAGATCCACCTGCCTCTGCCTCCCAAGAGCTGGGATTAAAGGCATGCGCCACCATGCCTGGCTGAAATTAAAATTTTTAATAAGGTAAAAACATTCTCCCTTATTTATAGACTCTCAGTGCTAAAAATGATTTTTAAAAAATAACCCTCCTTTCATTGTATCATTGTGCTAGAAAAGACAAGAAATGTACCATTTTAGTCTTTAAAATCATGTATATATAATTTATATTAAAAATGTATGTTTTATCTACATGTATGTCTGTGCACCAAATGCATGCCTGGTGTCCTTGGAGGCCAGAAGAGGGCATCAATCCCATGGAACTAGTTGCATATGGTTGTGTGACTCTATGTGGGTGCTGGGAATCTGACCTGGGTCCTCTGGAAGAGCAACCAGTGCTGTT
This sequence comes from Lophiomys imhausi, assembly GCA_907164525.1. Classification (NCBI taxonomy): domain Eukaryota; kingdom Metazoa; phylum Chordata; class Mammalia; order Rodentia; family Muridae; genus Lophiomys; species Lophiomys imhausi. The sequence continues at coordinate 1,175,514 of CAJQZJ010000528.1, read as the reverse complement.
AACCACTGAGCCACCTCTCCAGGCCTCATTTCAGTAACTTCTAAGTGTACAGTTCAGTAGCATTGATTATTCAGTGCCCTCTATTTAAAATGTTTTAATCACCCCTAATAAAAAGTGCCATGCCTAGTAACAATATCACTCCATTCCTCCCTCCCACCAGGTCCTGATAACCCCTATTCTACTTTCTGTCTCTGAACTTTAGTACTCTGGGAACCTTGTATATGTGAACTCACATATTTGTCTTTGGAACCTGGAGCCATCGGGGTTCAGGCCTGTAGAGGTGTGTATCATATCCTCCTTCCCCTCTGTGACTGAGTGATGTCCGTCCAGTGGTATGTTTGTGCCATTTCCACTGATCGTCTATTGACGTGCAGACAGTCTCTTCTTCAAATCCTTTCTTTCAAATTGATGTTCTGTGTGTAGATACTAAATGTAGCCTGTTTCAGGTTATTTCAAATGGGAAGAATGTTAACAGGATGTGTGTCAGCCCAAATCTCTCAGCTGACTTCATGAAATGTAAATAAAACCCAGAAAAAGACTTGTATCAGCTTCATTTTGAGTGTGTGTGTGCGTGTGTGCACTGTGGCACTCATGTGAGGTCAGAAGACAACTTATGGGAGTCCTTCCACCATATGGATTCTGGAAATCAAACTCAGGCTGTCAGGTTCCTTTACCCATGAGTCATCTCATTGGGCCTAATACTAAAAGCCTTGTGTTAGGAAGTAAAGGTCTTAATACACAGCTTCATGGGTACCAAACAGTGAATATGGTTGGCAGGAGTAAGACCCTAGTATTGGTCACACTCCAGGCTCACATTCACTGTGCACAAGTGTTTCTTGTTGTTGTTATTTTGAGACAGGGTCTCATGTTGCCCAGGCTGGCTTCAGACTTACTATGTAGTTGAGGATGATTTTGAACTTCTGAGCCTTTTGCCTCTAATAATGGCTTGCTGGGATTAAAGATGTATGCTGCCACACCTAGTTTAGGCAGTAAACATAGGGCTTTTTGTATGTTAGCCAAGCAGTCTAGCATAGCACTCGGCACCAACTGAGCTGCATCTCAAGCCCCACACGTTCCTGACACCCTACCAAATCTATTGAAAATGTAGCTTGGGATTTTTCCTGAACACCGTTGTATTTAGAATATCAAGCTGAGATTAGAGGACACACATTTTGTGTCTACTTTTCCTATATAAATGATTGGAAAATGTACTATACAAATGTCATATAAAGTTGGGGTGTTAAAACCATAGAAGTATTGGAGGGAAGTTTTTATGGATTTTCCTATGTAATTTAAGCAGAAAAAGCAAGCTATGTGGGTGTATGTGCTTAAATGCAGATCTCTGGAGAATATACACCAAACTATTAGCAATAGAGAATAGACTAGAATGGGTGGTCATTACAACTTTAGCTTTATCTCTAATATTTGTATTTTGTTGGGAGTTTATGTATTACTAATCTGACTAAACATGATAAATAATAAATATGTGTTTAATGCCCAGGAATTTGAGTAGTGGGGTCTAGTTGGAGGAAGCAGGTCACAGGAGGCAAACCTTTGGAGGGTGTTTGGGGACTCAGCTCCTCCTCTATTCTCCCCATTTCCTGGCTGCCATGAGATGAAGCACATTCTTGCTTCACTTCCTACATGCTCCTCATTCTAATGTTTAGTCTCACCTTCCCAAAAACAATGGAGCCAAGTGACCATGAACTGTGAGCAAAACTTTCCTCCTTTGCAGGTGATTTTTCCCAGTTATTGCATCACAGCAATCAAAGGCTTGCACTGTCTGTGATGGGTGTGATGACTTCTCCATAGGACCTTCCCATGGGTGTGATGACTTCTCCATAGGACCTTCCCATGGGTGTGATGACTTCTCCATAGGACCTTCCCATGGGTGTGATGACTTCTCCATAGGATCTTCCCATGGGTGTGATGACTTCTCCATAGGACCCTTCCCACGGGTGTGATGACTTCACCATAGGACCTGTCTCAAAGTAACAACAACAAAGAATCACTTGTGGACAAGTGAATGTGAGCCTGGAGTGTGGTCAATACTAAGGTCTTACTCCTGCCGACCATATACACTGTTTGGTACCCAGGAAGCTGTGTATTAAGACCTTTACTTCCTAACATAAGGCTTTTTGTATTGGGCCCAATGAGATGATTCATGGGTAAAGGAACCTGACAGCCTGAGTTTGATTCCCACCACTTCCCAATAGCACCATAGTCTGGGGCCCAGGTCTTCAACTAGCCTTTGGAGATGCAAACTTTAACACATGGACATAGGATCTGGAGATAAAAGATTGTCAAGATGCTGATTCCTGGAAGAATTCTAGAAATGATTGTTGTTGATTAGAAAATAGGCACAGTAAGTGTATCCTCGAATCTTTATTTGACATTCTAAGCACAGTGGTGTGCAAGAAGAATTTCAAGCTACCTTGGCAACAGACTTGTTGGTGTGTCAGGGACACGTGTGTGGAACTTGAGCTCAGTCGGTAGAGTGCTTGCCTAGCATCCAAGAAGTTCTGTTTACTGCTTAAATTGGGTATGGGGGCACACATCTGTAATCCCAGCATGCTGGAGGTGGAAGCAAAAGGATCATAAGTTTAAAACCATCCTCAGATACGCTTGACAAGGAGAGTGATGCTTGGCCGGGGCCAGAATGGTCTCCCCATTAATAAACACCAAAGGAAGAAATATCATATTTCTCTTGTTGATGAGGATAATAGATGGATAAGTACTGACGGCGGGTGAAGAATTTGGAATTTCCTCTTTTGTGTCTGTTCTGCTTTCAACAGGGCAGAAATAGTTTGTCATGTTGACCTGATAGATGTGTGAAGCATGGGCTGCACGTTTGGAGGATTTTAACTAACCCAAAGAGATGACAATGTGTTTTGTGTCTTGCTGGTACGAGCTTTGTGAGCCTGGGACTCAGCCTCGGCCATGTGATCTTTCTCTCTCAGCCACTCAGATGAAGGTGTAGGTATCTAGTTCACTGCACTTCCAGATGGCACCAAGAACATCGGAATTTCTAATAGCCTGGAAGACAGAACTTAGATTTGAAATGACCCTGACAAGCTGGAACATGTTCTACATGAACAAATGACATGTGGGGAGGGTGGCTGTGGAGTCCCGTAGGCTGACAAAGATCAGAAGCACAAGTGTAGAGCTGAAGAGCTTAGCGGTGGGTCACAGGAAAAAGACTGAGTTTATTCAAAAACACATTGGTTGCAAGTCAATTGTGTGGAATTTCCTGGAGCATACTGATTCCCAGACTGCCTGAGTAGAGCAGGAGTTCTGAAATAAGAAAAGTTAACAGTCCCTATATTTTGCTGTATTCAGAGATGAGATCCCCTCTTTTAAAAAATTATTTATTTTAGCTAGGCATGGTGGTACACGCCTTATTCTCAGTACTAAAGAGGCAGAAGCCAGAGGACCTCTGAGTTCAAGGCCAGCTTGGTCTATAGAGTGAGTTTCAAAAAACAAAAAAAGTTTATTTTTATTTTATGTGTATAAGTGTTTTGTCTTCACATATGTCCATACATCATATATGTGTCTGGTACCCTGGGACCAGAATAGGGTATCAGATCACCTACAACTGGAGTAACAGTTGTGGGCAGCCATGTGGGTGCTGGGAGTCAAGTGCAGGTCCACTGGAAGAGCAATGTGCACTCTTTCATCTGTTGGACTGTGTTTCCAGCCCCTGAAACCCCTTCTTAAGAGCAAGCCCAAGGGAGGGAAGCTCCCAATAGGGAGGAATCTAAACATTGTCTTATAATTAGGGTGATTACAAAATTTATAACCTTGGACCAGGGCACATTTCAGAGGGAAAAACATGTTATTAATAATTGCAATGTACAGTCATTCCATGTTGAGATCACACTGGAGAAACTGAGACTTTTACTCTGGAGGGGAAAAAAAGTACTTCAGACAAACAAAAAACCCAAGAAGGATAGAGAACTGGCTCAGTAGGTAAGAACATTTATTACTCTTGCTGAGGACCCGAGTTTGGTTCCCAGCACCTACATGGTGGTAAGTCCAGTTCCAGAGGCCCAGACAACTCTCTCTGGTCTCGAAAGGTACTGCACACCTGTCCCTACACACATGCAGACAAAACACTCATAAAATAAGAATGAATCTTCTAAAATATAATCATAAGAATTGTCATATGAGATGAAGAATACATGTTAGTGGCCTATTATTATTTCTAAGTATTATTTAAAGGGTTGACTCCCAAAGGCCATCAGGAAGATGGCAGAGGTGAGGGTAGAAAGGATATAAGAGGTAGAGGACCAGAGGAACTGAGAGCTGCACCTTCTGGCCGTGACACTGAGCTCCGAACTCTCAGCAGCTGTGATTACCTGCAGAAGACCCGCCAAAGACATTTCATCATTGAGCAGGCAGCTCAATTCCTCCTTGAGGATCTATGGCCAATTAATGGTTGCTGAGGGAGGGAGAGAGTTTTTCTTCAGGGTGTAGACACTTTTAAGTTGTCCATGTTCCTGTGAATAACCCATTGCCTGTGCTCCTGTATAAAAATCCTCATTGGCTGGGCATGGTGGGACTCACCTTTAATCCCAGCACTTGAGAGAGGCAGGCGGATCTCTATGAGTTCGAGGCCAGCCTGGTCTACAAAGTGAGTCCAGGACAGCCAGGGATACACAGAGAAACCCTGTCTCAAAAAAAAAAAAATCCTCATTAAACTTTCTGAGTCAAAAACACACACAAGACCATGAAAGTAGAAGTGGGGCTAGTTGGGAACAGGAGGGGATCGATTGGACTGGGAGGGAAACAAGACAGGATAATGGTGGGGTGAAAATGTGAAAAACACATGATAAAACTGTGTGAAATTGTCAAAGAAATAAAATATTAAAAAACAACACAAGGCTCTGGGTTTAATTCCTAACATCAATCATAAATAATAAAAAATAAATAACATAAAATGTAAATAATTATAAAAATATGTAAAGGGTTGGGGTGATGGTGTAGCCAGTAGAGTTATTGTCTTCTGAACAGAAGAACGGGAGAACAACCCCTAGAATCCATATTTTTAACAAGGAAACTGGACATGAAAGAAAAAATATATAATTAGCATGGGGCCAGTGAAATGGATCAATGCACTTGCTGACAAACTGACAAACTGAGTTTGAGTCCCAGAACTCATCTGGTGGAAGGAGAAACACAATTCCTGCAAGTTGTCTTTGGACCTCCATTTCCATTCTGTGGTATGTGTGCTTATACACACACTGACACATGATAAACAAATGTAAAAAAATTGGAAAGGGTTGTCAAAAGGGCTCAGCAGGCAAAGGTAGTCACCAAGTTTGTGTGTCTGTGTACCACATGAGTGCAGTGCCTCTGGAGGCCAGAAGTGGCCCTTGGATTCCCAGGAGCTGCAGCTACAGATCATCATGAGCTGCCATGTGGGTGCTGAGAATCAAATCCAGGTCCTCTGGAAGAGCAGCTAGTGTTTTCAACTGCCGAGCCATCTCTACAGCCCTCATTTCATATATTTTGAAATTTAAAGTAAGTGAGTATGGTAAAATCTTGGCAGTTGCTAAAATGGGAACTATTAGAGTATGAAAGTTTAATGTGTTATTTCTATTCTCATGTGTGTGTGTGAATTTTTCATCAAAAAAGATATTTTCAGAGCTCAAAAGTAAACTAAAGAGGATATACAGGGTATAATATCTTTTTTTTTTTTTTTTTTTGAGACAGGGTTTCTCTGTTTAACCCTGGCTGTCCTGGACTCACTCTGTAGACCAGGCTGGCCTTGAACTCACAGAGATCTGCCTGCCTCTGCCTCCTGGGTGCTGGGATTAAAGGCATGCATCACCATGCCCAGCAATTACAGACAGCTGTGAACTGCCATGTGGGTGCTTGGATTTGAACCAAGGTCCTTTGGAAGAACAATTAGTGCTCTTAACCCCTCGTATAATATCTTCTATTAGCTCCTTATCAGCAACCTTTCTTAGATTGTTTAGATAAATCTTTTGATATGTCATTCCTTATTTTCATAGACTATGCTTTTATGATAATTTTAGTGTTTTATTTTTAGATACAATCTGTTCACCGATTATGGAAGGTTAAAATCAAAGTTTCTTATATCACCATCTTTATTGATTTTATGCTTGTGTAGTCTCTTAATACCTCATATTTCATCTTTATCTAAATTAAATTATTTTCAACTGTTGATCATTGTTATTTCATCACATTTAATTCCTTCTTTCCATCCTTCCTTAGTCTTTTCACTCATTCCTATTTTTACTTTTTATTTTTGGTCTCACTCTGTAACCCAAGCTCTCCTCAAATGTGTGATCCTCCTACCTCAGCCTCCCAAATGCTATGATTGCAGGTTTGTACCACCATGTCTGCCTTGTCACATATAATTTCTTGTATAATGTTTGTTTTCCCCTAGAGTTGATAATTGTCTTTTTTTTTTTTTTTTTGGTTTTTTTGAGACAAGGTTTCTCTGTTTAACAGCTCTAGCTGTCCTGGACTCGCTTTGTAGACCAGGCTGGCCTCGAACTCGCAAAGATCCGCCTGCCTCTGCCTCCCAAGTGCTGGGATTAAAGGCGTGCACCACCACCGCCCGGCTGATAATTGTCTTATGTTTTTGCTATTAATAAATTTTCTCACTACTTATTCCTAATTAATCTCTACCAGAAATGAAATTTCTTTTGCTTTTGTTGAATATATATGTTGTAATCTCTGGCACTATAATTTCATCTTAATGGTGGGATGCTTCCTGGGTTTGCTTTGTTTTTGTTTTGAGGCAAGGTTTTTCTATATTGTGCAGGCTGGTGTTGAACTTGCTACATACTCCCAGATGGCTTTGAACTGTCAGTCCTCCCAGTGGTATATTTTTGGGACCTAAATACTTTGATGAAGGGCTGCCCCTTGCACAAATGGCCATTTTGGGTGAGTTAGAAAAAAGTACTTCCCATAGACAGACAAAATTTAAAGAGGAGGTTCCTAAGATGGCAAATTTAAAACTTTAACTCTTTGAGGAAAAATCAATGAGAGATCTCTTTTCCTATAATTTGATGCAATCTTTTATCAGGACCTTGGCATGACAAGTAGATTGAAAAAAGGATTTGGACTCTCTCCATGAGGACGGGGACCACCCTGATATATGCGCGTGCTGAGCTTGTTCTTGATCCTGTTAGGTGCAAATAACACCATGATCATGTTGCACGGTTACTATTGTCATATTTTTCTTTTCCATCATTTTGAAGGTTTTGCTTTTCTCTCTCCAAAGTTAGATCATTTGCTTACTGGGTCTCAAGTAGTTTTTCTTGCTTAATTAATTATTTTTCTTTTGCAGCAAAGTTTCTCTGTGTAGCTTAGGTTGCCGTGAACTTGTATCTGCCTGCCACAGCCTCTTGAGTGCTGAGATCACAGGTGAGTGTCATTGTGCCTGAAAACTCATTCAGCGTTAGTGATGGGCCTTCTCTAGTAATTTTTCAAGATAGCATTCATGAGAGCTAAGTTTGGAGAGACTTTGAATGCATGTTAGTGACATTATGTTAGTTTCCCTGTTGACTGACAGTTTGGCTGGGTATAGAATTTCTCATTTGAAATCACTTTTCCCAAGAAGTTCTCACTTGATATTTGCCAAAAGGCCAAGGAAACTTCCTAGGAGCTTTGAAGTCATTATTTCATTATTATAGTTTCCATTGTTGCTACTGAGAAGTTTTAGGCTATTCTTATTCCAAACTGACATACTGGATTCCCTACCACCACTTCTGAGGCAGGGTTTTTTCTGTGTAGCCCTGGCTGTCCTGTAACTCCATCTGTAGCTCAGGCTGGTCTCAAACTCAAAGACACAACTGCACCTACCTCTGCCTCCCAAGTTCTGTGCTGTAGCAAGCAGCTTTTATTATTTTTGTACTTAATTATTTACTCTAATTTTACTATACTCAATTCCTTATGCCTCCCATCCAACCCTCGGTCCTTTCAACCCCCCCCAACCCTACATGGGAGAGAAAGAAGGTTAAAGGGAAAAAGGATGGAGTTCTCTTTGAGCTACTTCCTGCTGATTAGGGTCGTTGAGTTCTTTGGGGGAAATACCAATTTCAGTTCAGAAGTCCAGCAAACTAGGAGACAGCAACAAGAAGAACAAGCAGCAGTTTGGGGGAGCACCAGCAGCTGGGAGAACAGGAACCTTTTTCTTCCTTGTAGCCCTTTCTCCTACTTCTTTGTAGAGCCCCCTTCTCCTCGGGATTCTGGCTTTTTAAAAAAATAACATTTATTTATTTCTTCAAGTTAAATCTCTATCATAATCTCCTCCCTCCTCCTCCTCCCAGTCCCACCCTCCTATCCTCTTCCCCCTCACCATCCTATTTGCTTTTTAAAAACAATTTAAGGTATATCTTTTTCCCCCCAGCAGCTCCCCATTTTAGTCCAATAAACAGTTCTTTTATAACAATAAAATACAATACAAAACAATAAGAAAAATTAGGCCACAATTATGAAAAATTTAAGGTATAACATATATTCCCAATGTCCAGTCCATAAATATTTGGCAACTGATATTAATATTCTATTATCTATCTATCTCAATGAGTTTAAAGTTCTATACCTAACTCAGTTTCCATCCTAACTTGCATTACCAGCTTAAAAACATCTTCTTAGATCTAGAAGATCCCTTTAATTCCTAAACAACTTAAAATTTAACTGTGAGACTATAACTATATAGTCTTCAACCACATCAGAGACCTGAGAAGGATAAATATATCTGATTATACAGGAAGTGCAGAGCCAGCAGCTTCCAAAACTAAGAAATGACAGACAACTGGCTGCCTGGATAGTCCGCAATTTCTCTCAATACATTAGAGCATCTACAGCCTTTTGTCCCAGTATTTCTGACAGACATTAATTGTAAATCAGGAATTATGAAGGACTTGTCTATCCTGTCTTGGCAGAGCTAGGCTGTCGACTTACCTGCTTCCAAGTTTTGGGGTCTCTGGCTTTTTATTCTTCTCTCCCAAGTCCTCTGAGTTAAACTGCTCAGCTGGCTAAGCCACGCCCCTGCTAGCTCACAAGATAGTTAATACTTTACAACTGTGTCTTAAGCAACCTCACACCTGGGATTAAACAAAAACATCCTTACAATTGGTATGAACTCATACCCCACTGGGCTTAAAGGCATTTGCCACCACACCCAGCTTACTACTTTTTTCTCTTATTTTGGAAGCTTCTATTTCTTCTTTGACATTCTATAATTTCATTCTAATATACTTTGGGGTGAGAATTTGTAAGTATGTTGTACTTGCATTTCTTAGGCCCTTTCAATTTAGAAACACATTTACTTCTGAAGATTTTTTTGGAATTATTATTTATTTTATTCTCTCACTTCTATTTCCTCTTATTCTGACACTCTTCTTGTTAAATGTTCCAAACTTTCTGTATTTATACTCTAATTTAATTTGTGTGTGCACATGTGCTAGTGTGGGGAGTATATATGTGTGTATGTGTGGTGAGAGAAGACAAGTTCATGCATTGTTCCTCAGGCAATGTCCTCTTGGTTTTTTGTTTTTTTTGTTTTTGTTTTTGAGGTGGGGACTCACTGGTCTGGGACTCACAAGTAGGTTAGGCTGCACAGTTTGCAAACCCCTGCTCTCCTAGTACTGGGGTTACAATGCTTAGCTTCTTTTTCCATGGGTGTTTCTAGGATCAAACCCATGTTCTAGTGATTGTGAAGCAAAGGGTTTCCCAACTGAGTCATCTCCTCAGCTGTAGTCAATTTTTTTTCTTTTTCACACTTTTCATCTCTGTGGCTGTTCTCTCTCTCTTTAAACATGTCTTGAATTCTATCTTGAATTATTATTATTTTTTTTGGTTTTTCGAGACAGGGTTTCTGTATGTAACAGCCCTGGCTGTCCTGGACTCGCTTTGTAGACCAGGCTGGCCTCGAACTCACAGAGATCCGCCTGCCTCTGCCTCCCAAGTGCTGGGATTAAAGGCGTGTGCCACCACTGCCCGGCGAATTATTTTTTTTTTAATTTTGATGTAGATCACATATAACCCTAACCCCTAACCCTAACATAAATTGATTTGATGAAATTTTAAAAATACTATTATTTTCTGAATATATCTTTTTTTTTTTCGAGACAGGGTTTCTCTGTGTAATAGCTCTGACTATCTTAGACTCTCTTTGTAGATCTTTATTCCTTTCTCCCTTCCTTCCTTCCTTTCTTCTTTCCTTCTTTTTTGAACCTAGGACCTTAGGCATTCTAGTAAGGGCTCTCTCACTGAGCTACATACCCAGTCTGTCTACCCCAAATTTTAATAGCTCATTTCAGTTTAACCTTAGTTTAAACAGTTGTTATTGAAAACTTCAAGCATGTATAAAAGTAATCGAATAGTACAAAATGACCTTAGCTCCAACAATTATCAATTTGTAACCAGTTAGATTTTTTTCCTTTTGGCTTTTGAGATAGGTCTTGTGTAGCCCAGGCTAGCCCTGAACTCACTAAATAGCCAAGTATGAATTTGAACTCCTCATCCTCCTACCTTCACTTCTCAACTGCTTGGATTATGGGCATGCGCTACCACACCTGGCTACTGTGACCAGTTTTATTCCATATTTTCACTCAATCAGTTCTACCCCTCATTATTTTATTATAAAATTCAGATACTGTATCATTTAATCTGTAAATATTCCAGTTTTATCTCTAAACTAAAAAGATTGTAAGTAACACCACTAACACACCTTATTCTTCATAGTGTGCAACTAAAGTGGTGCTTATATATTCATTACCCCATAACAACACCCCCCCCCAACTACTTACAGGATGCAAACGTAATGTGTTTAATTGCTATATCTAACTATGTCTCAATCTATCCATTTGCATCATGTCTATTAATTGGAGAAGCCAGGTTATGTGTACTGCCACCATTTGGAGTTTTCAAAGTGTGTCCTTGTGGTTCCTCTGTCCACAGTATTTTCTGTGAAATAGTGGCTACATCTAGAGGCTTAAGTTGATTAAATTAAATTAGTTTGATTAAAAAAAGGTCTGATTTTTCAGAAGAACTGTTTTTTTTTTCCTTGTGTTTTCAGCATAAAAAGTCTGATGTTCTATTGCTTCTCTGTACCCAAAGTTAACAGCTGTGAGTGGTGGCTGTTAATCCATTATTTCATTGGGAAGTACAAAGTGATGGTGTTCTAACTCTGTCTGTTTAATTTTTACCTGTTAGTGGAAAACCCTTTGTAAAGAGTAACTTCTCATCTGCTGTTTACACCAGACACCAGTCCTGTAAGAAAGGCAGTCAAGATGCTTGATCCCTTCTTTCCTCAGCAGTTTTCCAAGCAAGGAGTTGCTTCTCTAGCATTCTGCGAAGATCAACAGAAATTTTCTTTTGTATAATTATGTACCCAGATTAAATACTGCAGCTGCATTCCAATCAATTGCAGATTGTGTGTTCAGTATTTAATTGACAAGTAAGTCCTTTTGACATGACCCTAATAGTTCCTGAAAGCTTTTTTGGTTTCTGATAAGACAAGACTTCCAGAATCCAGGTTCTCCATCTTGTCCATATTTTTTGTAGACCTGGAATCTTCCATTTTCCCTACAGAGATCTGGCTCCTTCAAGTCAAAGTAGCATTAAAGACCACAGTCTTGGAACTAAAGGTGTTTGTTCCTGTTGAGTTGCTTGGCTCCTTGTTCTTTATGGTGGAGGACGCACAGATAGACACTTAAAAAAAAATCCCAAATCTAAATGTATCAAGAGTTACTACCGATCCTTCCAAATCAAATTCAAGATGGCGGAGATCTTTATTAATCCTCACTTACCATCTGTTTTGGTTTGTTTCTTTCTCCCACACCCTAATCCTCCAAGAACATCAATATCATTACGTATTTGCTTTATTAGTGTATACACCACCAGGGATGTATGTGGAGTCAATTATTGGATTTTAAATTACTTGAAATAGTTTCTCTCTATGTGATGATGACACTGACTCAATACATAGTTAGGTTCATTTATTTCATTTTGCTTTGGAGTTTTTATTTATTTATTTGCTTGATTTTTATTGTGCCATCATGTAAAGTATTTCCATTCCTTTAAATTCAGATCTATAAAATAAGCTGTACTTGATGATCTCTCTCTTCTACTCTGTCCTCTCTCCTCTTTTTTCTTCCCTTCTCTGATAATGATTTAATAAATTTTTTGTTTATCTTTTCAATTCGTAAAGTATAAGCAAATAAATATATTAATATTTCTCCTTTTCAGATAAACAGTTTCTATTATATATAATTTACCTTAATATTTGCTTTTCAAGAACATTTACATATAAAAATATACTACATATTTTATTGTGGCTCAGCCTGCCCCCTGATTTTACTCATGCTGGCTGATCACACACTTCCTAAAGCAAACATCAAAGATGTGCTACTCCTTTCTTGCTATGTGATTTGAATAGGTTTATCTCTCTGAGTGTATTTATTCTCATCTGTAAAATGGAAATAGTAAAACTTTCCTTACAGGTTTCTTTATCACGGCTGAGTCAGGAAGAGCAGTTAGCACAGCTGTCAGTATACGGTAGGCTAGGTAAATGTGAGTTTTCAATTGTGTTATGATTAGAGCTGTATTTATTTTCTTATTCTTGTCAATTTGATGATTACAAGGATCTTACAAGCATTGAATTTGATTTCCCCTTTCTTTTATCTCCCAAAGGCTGAGAGAGCCCATCAAGGATATTCAGAGGCTGGTTAGCATGGATGGTCCCCCTGACATAAGCCCAGCCTCCATCCCAGCCTCCCCACAGTGCTGTGTCCTGTCTTTCAAAGCATCTGGCCGAGAGACACCTGAAGAAATGCTCAGCATCCTTAATCATCAGAGAAATGCAACTCAAGACAACTCTGAGATTCCATCTCACACCTGTCAGAATGGCTAAGATCAAAAGCTCAAATGACAGTGCATGCTGGAGAAAGGGGAACACTCCTGCATTGCTGGTGGGAGTGCAAACTTGCACAACCACTATGGAAATCAGTCTGGTGATAACTTGAAATAGCTCCATCTCAAGACCCAGCCGTACCACTTCTGGGTATACATCCAGAAGATTCCTTACCAAACCACAAGGACATCTCCTCAACTATGTTGATAGCAGCTTTAGTTGTAATAGCTATAAACTGGGAACAACCCAGATGTCCCTCAACCAAACAATGGATAAAAACAAAAAACAAAACAAACAAACAAAACACTGTGGTACATTTACACAATGGAATACTACTCAGCTATCAGAAACAAGGAAATTATGCAATTTGCTGCCCAATGGGTGGAACTAGAAAAGCTCATCCAGAGTGAGCTAACCCAGACCCAGAAAGATGCACATGACATGTATTCACTTATATCTGAATTATAGCCATATAATACAGGATAACTATCCTACAACCAACAGACAGAAAGGAACAGGAACATGGACTTTGTAAGCTGTTAGTGGGACACTTTTCCCTAGTGGAGCTGCCATGTAGGCCCCCAGTGCAAGAGGAAACTCTTAGCCCTCATATGACTGATGAACTGAGGGAGGCTGAGATGTGGGGGCACCCCACACCACAGGAGTAGGATGGGTGGGAGAGGGGTAGAAGGTGGGAGAGTGGAATCGGGAGGAGTGGAGGGAGGGGGCTGTGATGGAAATGTAACTTGAAGTAATAAATAAACATAAACATAATAATAATAATAATAATAATAATAATAATAATAATAATAATGTGCCATACCTTCTTTCTTCCTCAACTTCTCTTTTTTTTTTTTTTTTTTTTTTTGGTTTTTCGAGACAGGGTTTCTCTGAATATCTCTGGTTGTCCTGGACTCGCTTTGTAGACCAGGCTGGCCTCGAACTCACAAAGATCCGCTTGCCTCTGCCTCCCAAGTGCTGGGATTAAAGGCGTGCGCCACCACCGCCCGGCTTCAACTTCTCTTCTTGCCTCAGCTCTTCTGTCGCAGGATGCAAAAGGCTTCCAGCAACTACTTTTCAGCCTCTGTTGCATCCTGAGGAAACACCTTTCCAAAATTACCAATTCTTTCTTATTCTATTTTCAGGATTCTGGGGCCTTAGTCTAACGTATCCAACTCCCCCCTTCCATTGTTGTTGAGAGTTTCTCATCACTTGACTTTAGTACTGTATCTTCTGACAAGTCACTGCATCATTATATCAGCACAGCATCACTGAGCTCCACAATTACACAGTCAGATTGTCACTCTGTTGCTGAATTCTCCTCACAGTTATGACAGCACTACAGTGTCATGATTACATGGTTACCTTGTTAAAGCCAAGTACTGTTAGCTTGTAGTGCACTGGCCCATCACTTCCTGGCTAATAGTTGTAAATTGTCACATGGTTATCTTGTTTCTAGAATACATCATTACAGCCCTGCATTATCACTTTCCAGCTTTATGGTGGCATATCTTAGCTGTATTGTATTATTATGAGATTATTGTGGTTTGGTATTTTACTATTATTTAGTTGAAGGATTATAGGGACCATTCATAGTGAAATGCAAATTTAGAGGGTAGGAGCATATATCTCCTGATTCTCCGAGCCACTTTCCTGTAACTCTGTTTATGGGACACCACACCCAGGCACAGCCAACTCCAGCATGGATAATCAATATACAAAGTCGTGCTCATTGTTAGAGTCCCAAGTTGGCCCCTCTTCTCACCCCTGCAGATGGGCCTACCAGCATCCAGTCTCACGGAACATAGCCTTAGAGGCAATCATTTTTGTTTTGTTTTAAGGTTTTTTGAGACCGGGTTTCTCTGTGTAACAACTCTGGCTGTCCTGGAACTCACTCTGTAGACCAGGCTGGCCTCAAACTCTCAGAAATCCACCTGCCTCTGCCTCCCGAGTGCTGGGATTAAAGGTGTGCCCCCCCCCACGCCTGGTGGAGGCAGTTATTTTTCCTCTGTTCTGTTTCTTCATCTTCATATCTAATTGGTAACCAAGTCCAGATATACTTTTCCAGTGAGTTTGTGCTAAGACCTTGTTGAACCCAGATATTTGGGGTCAGTGCCCATCCAGGTCCCTCAATCCACTCTTCCCCTCAAGGGAGGCTTCTCCATTTTATTAATTAACCTCAATTTTATTCTCTCTCGCTCCTCCTTGCTTATTGTATTGATCACTTTTTTTTTTTTTTGTCACTGTGAACACAGTACTCCACAGGAACAGATTAGGGGGAAAGAAATTCTTTTTACTTCCTGGCTTCAGAGGGGTTTAGTTCATCATGGGTAGGAAATTCTGGCAGATCATGGTGGCAAAAACATGCTGAGGGTTGTTCACATCGTAGTGAACCAGACCAGAAGAAGGAACTAAAGAGCTGCCCACTTTTCATTTACTTCTACCAGTTAAGCCCTACTCCAAAAATTTCCACGTTCAGCCTCCTGAAACAGCGCCATCAACTCGGAAACAAGCACTGAAAGAAACCAGTGTATGGGGCCATTTCAGAGTTTACACAGCACTCATGTTCCAGTGGCCCCCGAAATGGCCTCCTGCCTCAACCCTCCCTTCAACCACTCTGTCCAGTAGCAAGAACTGACTTCTCAAATAACCCTTCACATTTGAACATCCTAAGAAATAGGCAGGGAAAAGGGCAAGCTCAGCCTGACTCTTAACATCCTTTATAAATTACACCTCCTTTCTGTCACCCAGTTAGCTCTTATGACTACATCACCAGTTTGGGGACATTTCCAAGGTGTCCCCTGCCAGCACACAGTTTCAGCTAGTACAGACTCTGAGCAAAGCCTGTGTTACCCAGACCCTATCTTTGCTTTTCTAGGAAGTCTACCCTCAACCCTGGCCATTTTCTCAGAGACTGTAACCTCAAGCTCTCAGGAGCTTCCTCCTGCCGTGCTTCACTGCATCTGATCCTACTCAGCATAGCTGTTTGGATCAGTGTGCCATGGGATCACAAGTTGGCTGAATAGATTCTGAAATTTTCTCACCTTTCTAGCCCCCTAACTTGTACTGGGCTACCAATAGATTCCTGATTCTGAGGAGCCAGGTTCTCAAATCAGGCTAGGAGCTGCGCGAAGGCAGAATCAGGCATTTATTTGTTCAAGTGTTTTCTAATATCTATTAAGTTCTAGATTCTGAGAATAAAGACACAGACTCCATTCTCATGTAAGTTAACAATTTGTTGGAAAGACTTAAACAAGGGCCTAGAGAGATAGCTCCATGGAAGAATATTCCAGAGGACCCAAATTCTGCTCCCAGCACCCACAGTAGGCACTCACAACCACCTGTGATTTCAGATCTAGGGGATCTGATGGTTTCTTCTGGCCTCTGTGGGCACCTACACATACAAGGCATACTGTCATGTAGACATACACACATCTACACAAAAGAAAGAACAAATGTTATAGATGCTAGGGTGACCTGAGAGTGAATGGATCCTGGAGGTTGGAGGAACTATAAACATACATCAAGGGATGCTGGGCGTGGTGGCACATGACTTTAATCCCAGTACTTGGGAGGCGGAGGCAGGCAGATCTCTGTGTGTTCGAGTTCGAGGCCAGCCTGGTCTACAAAGCAAGTCTAGGACAACCAGGGCTATTACACATAGAAACCCTGTCTCAAGAAACAAAAAACAAACAACCAACAACAAAACCCAAAAAAACAAAAAAGTACATCAAGGGGTCAGAAAAGGCTTCCTGTCTATAGGACATTTAATTAGAGTTTGGAAAAAGTAGCTAGGAGTTAATTAACTAACTGAATAGTGGGGGCCAAGGGTGGAAGGAGTAAGTTATGTTAAGAGAACAAGGTTTACAAATGTCAGCGAGGAAGGTCAGGGACTGGAGGCCCGGAGCACAGGAAAGCATGTAAAAGATATGTCTGGCTGCTGAAAGAGACTAGAGCATCTGCTTTTAAGTTGTTTAAGAGTTCAGAAAAGAGCTCCTGCAGGCTCATGGTGGTCTACCAAAGAGCATTAGTGCGTGTGCATGTGTGTTTATGTGTCTGTGTGATAGATGGGCATGGTGCCTTTTGTTTTTTTTTGGTTTTTCAAGACAGGGTTTCTCTGTGTAGCCCTGGCTGTTCTGCAACTCACTCTGTAGACCAGGCTGGCCTCGAACTCACAGAGATCCACTCACCTCTGCCTCCTGAGTGCTGGGATTAATGTGTGTGCCACCATGCCAGGCTGTTACTTGCGTTTTTGGTGATTACAGTAGTTCTAAGTCTGGAGTGTAGGCAGAGGCCATGATGGCTCAGCCTTGAGTGGTAGAAGAGAGCTAGAAACAATTGAACTAGATTTGTTAGATTTCCAGGGCGGTAGACTTAATACTTGGATTCTGATTGGATAAGAGGAATAAGTGGGAGGAGTTAAGATGACTGGCTGAATGCTGACTTGTGCAGTTGAATGGATGGTGGTACCATTCCCTCAGATTAGGATCAATGAATGGGACAATTGTGCTTTGGGTTACACACAGTCACCTAAGATGGTTGAGGATAATGATATAGGGGTAGAAAGAGTTATGGTGTCTAACTCAGTTAAGTGGTTGAGAAGGCATTTCTGGTAGGGCCAGCTGGTGGCAAGGCCATGACTAAATGTGATTGGGCCTTAACTAGATAAGAAGGGCCTGGAAGTTGGAGAATCTGGAGACCTGGAGACTTAGAAGTGGACCCAGGGTGGCCCAAAGCCTGGGTGACTCCAGCCTTCATTGGTGACAGACGGCTGGGCTAGGCCGAGCTGCCCTCTCCTCCTCTGATAATTAATCCCGCGCGGGGGCCGCGGGCGATGACAGGGCTGTCTAGCGTGCACTTAAGCATTAAATGACCAATTTCTGTCAGACTAACTTCCCCAGCCTCCCCATCCCCTCCCCTGCCGCCCACACCCTGACTGCACCCCCCTCCCTGCTCTTTGCACTCTGAGTTTTTCAGCAACTGATGGCTCCTGGTTCATTTCTGTAGAATTAATTGGTCCCTGAATGAATTCTGTTGACAGGGCAATTTATCATGTGTTTGGGCTGACAGTGTAGGGGGTAGGGGGTGGGGAGATAGACTGGGAAGGGGACTGAGATGGGGGGAGGAGGTTCTGGGTTGGGGTGAATATTGGCTATACATAAGGACCTGAGAGGCACAAGTCTAAGGGCTTTGGGTACGTAGAGCACCCCAATCATGGCTCCATCCCTTGCTACATGGTTTTGTCCCACAAGCTTGAAAGAAAACCCCAAATTAGAGAGGAACGCTCAAACTTTGACTTCTCTTCAACTCTTCCATTACTCAAAATTTGGGTGTTTTCATTGGGAGAACTCAGTACTACACTAATCCTAATGTCTGGAATGGGGCTCTTGACGAGAGAGAGAGAGAGAGAGAGAGAGAGAGAGAGAGAGAGAGAGAGAGAGA
>CAJQZJ010000528.1:1145920-1157164 GCA_907164525.1 Lophiomys imhausi | reverse complement strand
AGAGAGAGAGAGAGAGAGAGAGAGAGAGAGAGAGAGAGAGAGAGAGAAACATTCTCATGCACTCAAGGAGCGAAGGACTGATTAGTCTCAGGGTAAGTGGTAAGCGGGTTAGTCCCCAGGGAGTTGGGCGCTCAGCCGGCCTGGCTAACAGGGGCCTGAGGGACTAGCTAATTAGGGTATTGGGATGGTTTGGGTAGGCAGGCAATGGGTAGAAGGTGGAAATGCAGTTGGCCCCAAATAGCTGCTTCCTTTGTCTCCCTCCTTATAGACCCTCCCTCGAACCCTTAAAGGTCCCCCCAGGCCAGTTTCATTTGCCTTAATGCCTATGTTCTTGATCCCAGAGACTTCTAAGAATATGCAGGGAAGAGTGGTAGGAAAAAGCAGATGGAAAATGGAAACGAGCCATTCAGGCTTCTTCTGTAACTTAGAGCACATCCCTTTGCCTTCCCAACCAGTGTATGGCTACTGGAATGATCCAGAACTTCTCCTGGCCACAGAAATTGCTAGACCACCCACAATATACAATCACTGAAGACTAAAATGGAAAAGTGGGAAAAAGCCCTCAAAGTGATCAGCTTCTATTAGGAAACGGAGGTATACAGAGAGGGAGAGACTTATTGACACTCAGGCAATGACCTTGTGGGGGGTGGGACAACTTCTGGGTCCCTTCTGCCCTTGCCTGGGCAGAACCTCTACATGCACACATGCTTTTTGCTCTGCCTCTAGGTCAACATGGACAGGAATTCCTAGATGAAATTTCTCTTCTATACACAGGAGCAGAGGTCATGTCCTGTTCTTTGGTGTTGGATGGTCACTGTGACCAGACAGGAGAATAGATCCAAGATGATGCTAGAATTCAGTTCATTAGGAAGGTCACACAAAGGATGAGGATATGGCCAGGGGACATAGGAAGGGAATGAAATCTCGTGAGCCTGATGCTGTGTCATGAAAGATGATGCCACAGTGAGTTGTAGATCTGCCCTTGCAGATTTCCCTACAAATCTCTAGAAAAAAATTCCCATAAACCTCTGGCCTCCTCAATGCTAGATTCAGCCCTGTTCTCCTCATCTGACACCCTGTTTCAAGTCTCTCTCCTCTTCTCCCTTTTCTCTCCCAGCAAGATTCTCCAAGCCCCACCCACTGCCAGTGTATCTGCCTTACCTCATTCTTTCAGGCTTCTTTCCACATGACACACACACACACACACACACACACACACACACACACACACACATCTGTGAGTTTGTCCATGTAGTCCTTAGCCAGAAAAAAGACCCTCTCCTGAGCTCACTGACCACACTACCTGGCCACTCCTACTCTCCCTTTCAACTTTTTTTTTTAAAGAATCCCTTACATTCTGTCCCCTACTTCCTCAGGCTCCTTACTCTCAACCTAAGGGTTGTGGCCCCTTTGGGGGTCAAATAATCCTTTCACAAGGGTCACCTGAAGACAGTCGAGACAGATATTTATGTTACAATTCATAATAGCAGCAACATTACAATTATGAAGTAGCAATGAAAATAGTTTTATGGCTGGGGTCACCACAACATGAGGAACTGAATTAAAGGGTTGCAGCATTAGGAAGGTTGGGAACCACTGCCCTACACCTTTTGAGAGCAGAGTTCAGAGGTCACCAGGTGTCTTCTTTCAACAAACCCAATGGCCTTTCAGTTGCTGTGGAATCAAGTGAACTACATTTGACTTCTTCATGAGACAATTATGCTTTTATGTGCCAAGGATCTGCTTGTCTCTTTACTTTTTTTTATAATTTATTTTATTTTATTGGTTTTTTTGAGACAGGGTTTCTCTGTGAAACAGTCCTGGCTGTCCTGGAACTTACTCTGTAGACCAGGCTGGCCTTGAACTCACAGAGATCCGACTGCCTCTGCCTCCCTAGTGCTGGAATTAAAGGCGTGCGCCACCACGCCCAGTCATTACAGACAACTGTGAACTGCCATGTGGGTGCTGGGATTTGAACCAGGGTCCTTTGGAAGAGCAGCTAGTGCTCTTAACTGCTGAGTCTCTCCAGCCCTATAATTTATTTTATTTATTTATTTTTTTTTTTTTGGTTTTTCGAGACAGGGTTTCTCTGAATATCTCTGGCTGTCCTGGACTCGCTTTGTAGACCAGGCTGGCCTCGAACTCACAAAGATCCGCCTGCCTCTGCCTCCCAAGTGCTGGGATTAAAGGCGCGGGCCACCACCGCCCGGCTCCTATAATTTATTTTTAATAAAGTCAAAACTAGACTTTAAAAAGTATGCTCGGGGCTGGAGAGATGGCTCAGCGGTTAAGAGCACTGTCTGCTCTTCCAGAGGTCATGAGTTCAATTCCCAGCAACCACATGGTGGCTCACAACCATCCATAATGAAATCTGGTGCCCTCTTCTGGCCTGCAGATATACCTGCAGACAGAACATTGTATGCATAATAAATAAATCTTTAAAAAAAAAAAAAAGTATGCTCAAATCTAACTCTTGCTTTGTTCCCACCCCAACTGCTCTCTTTCAGAGACAACTGCTGACATTAGGTAGTTATGTTTTCATATACACATATGTATTACAAACACGAACATTTCTTGCCTTCTATCTCATATAATGTGCTTTTTTTAAAAAATTCAAAAATGTAACTTTGTTAGGAGCTGGAGAGAAGCCTCAATTCTTAGGAGCCCTTGCTTTCATTGCAGAGGTCCCCAGTTCCCAGCACACACATGAGGCAGCTCACAAGTGACTGGAACTCCCGCTCCAGGGGATCGGATGCCTCTGCTGCCAAGTAGTATATATGTATACATTCAGGCACTCACACACAAAAATAAAAATAAACAGGTAAAAGCATGTGCGTGTGTGTGTGTGTGTGTGTGTGTGTGTGTGTGTGTGTGTGTGAGAGAGAGAGAGAGAGAGAAAGAGAGAGAGAGAGTCCTTATACATCTGGCTGTCCTAGAACTCACTCTGTAGATCAGGTTGGCCTCAAACTCACAGAGATCTGCCTGCCTCTGCCTCCTGAGTGCTGGGATTAAAGGAGAAAGCTACTGTTTGTAATTTGGGGTCTATGCCCTGAGAGAGCGGAGAGCCTGGGAGGTCTATTCGGATTCACTCTGAGCAAGGCAGGGAACTGGCTGAGGCTTTAAACCAGCAGGGTCATCTCCCTAGTGCAGTTGGGAGGACTGGGAGACTTTTTCCTTCCTTCCTTCCTTTCTTTCTTCTTTTCTTTCTTTCATTTCTTCACAAGTTGTAGTGGCTTGGACAGTACAGTACAGAGCAGAGAGTAGAAAAGGGACATATTCTGGGTCTTTATTTTTGTTTGTTTGTTTGTTTGTTTTTGAGACAGGGTCTCTCTGTGTAGCCCTGGATGTTCTGGAACTCACTTTGTAGACCTTGAACTGAAAGAGATCTGCCTGCCTCTGCCTCCCAAGTGCTGGGATTAAAAGCGGGAGCCACCATCGCTTGGCTCTGGGCCTATTTTTAATGGGGACTGATTTTGCTGGTGGATCAAATGGATGTGGGATGAAAAAAATAGGAGTCAGGGAAGATTCAGGCACCTTGAGCATCTGGTAGAAGGGAGATAACTTTACTGACCTGGTGAAAATCAGGGGATCCTCTCAAGGCCTTCGTGGGCCTTTGCTTTCCTGGGGAACAGCCTTATTTTCTCCATTCTGCCTTCCTCTGCTTCATGAGAGAAAGATAAGCTGAGTGTGGACTTAGTCTGATATGCTATGTACATGGGCAGGATGTGACTATGGGTGACACAGCTTTCATTAAATGACAGGCACCATTTTGACATTCTCACCAGTGTCCTGGCTACCAACTAACCTACTTTTAAGCTTCACCTGACATACTTTCCTTGTTCTTCCCCAGGTACCTGACCCTCTAGCCATTCCACTATACTTTCATGACTTTGCCCTCAACTGTTTGCCTAACCTGGGACAATTTTGTTTTTTAATCTATTAAACTGTTATATTTGGTCACCTCACTTGGGAGTCCGTGCCAATGAGATGGGACAGGGTTCGCAGACAGAATTCTGGGGAAAGCAAATTGAAGCTGGAGAACAGATCCTCTTGGTGTTTGGGTGGGTGAAAAGGCCGCAGTGAGACTAAACAGCTGGCAGAGACTCCAGAGCATGTTCGGAGGCTTTCAAGCTGATTCCAAGATGGAACCAGCACTCTCAGAAGGACACAGCATGCAAGCTGTGCCTGGAAACAACCACTGTGAACAGTGTGACCCCTGCTGTCTATATTGGTGGGAGGGAGATCATAAGTAAATGAGAAGACAGGAGACTCTGAGGGTATCCACGAAAATGTCTCTGGCTTTCAGTTTGATGATAGGTAGGCAAGAGAAGGCCTCCAAGGCCAGCTGCCTGTTACATCTGGCTGGGGCAGCATTCTGATGAAGCCACTACTAAGCCTTGGTCCAACCCAGTCTCCCATCAGCTCTCAGGAATCATCTTGTTGAACATCATCAGGGGTCTGTGCTGGGTGTTGGAAGCTCTGAGCAGGCACTGTAAAGTGAACTGTACATCCTCTAAGGGGCTCAAAATGTTTTCCAACTTCATTCATGATGCACTACTCCCTTTAAGGGAAGGGTAAAGAAGCAGACATGCTTACTTAGGAGTGAACTTCCAGAATTCTTTTACAAATGTGTTGGTACGGCTGAAGACTTTGAAGGACGCTCTTTCAGGAGATTGGAAGCCAAGAGGGGAAGCACCAGGCAGGGTGAGGAAGGGTTGCTAAGTTCTTGGGAAGGAGAATGGGGAGGGGCACAGGTGAGGGGGGAAAAGAGAAGAGGTTGATGGATGGTTTGCTGTGTATACACACAGGGTCCTGTGTATCTCCCTGGTGGCATGATAGGATAGCCTGGGTGTTACGATATGGATATGGATAAGCTGCTCTGGTAAGGTCTCTGGCATGCTGGTGGGGAGGAGGTATCTGGAAGGCACTGCCTCAGCCCGGAGAGGGATGGGGAGGTCACTCTTTAGTCTGTTTCCAGATCCTGCTTAGCATTTTACAGTCAATCCGGGAAGATTAGAACCTTTCAAATGGACAGTGACTGGGAAGGAAGCTTATCTATGGAAACTTCCTAGAGTTGGGGGTGGGTGGGCAGAATCTCTCAGGGCAGAGGGCAGATGAGAGCTGGTATGGCAAGGCTGTGTTGGCAAGAAGGAAAGGGTCAGAACTTGGCAGAATGTTGAATAAATGGGGCAGGGAACATTTCTAGCTTTCTCCGATACAACAGGACAATCGTGGACAAGTAAGACATCCCTTCTCTAAGCAGGGCAGAAAGAAGGGCAGACACATAAATCCTTCACTCTCATCTGAACTCAAATACCAGGTATTTAAAAAGATCAACAGCGTTTTTCCTTCTTTGCTGCCAGAACCCCTCTAGGACATATAGGCCCACACAGAATAAAATCCATTTATATGCAGGAAGTGACTGACCCCCCCCCCACATTCCCCCTTTGCCCAAGGCACCTAAGCTTTTCCTGAGTACACCCAGACCTTAGACCTGAACCACTAGTTTCAGTGGCTGCTTGACAGGTCCTGGGTGGGACTCTACAACACTCAGGTTGCCTTGGAGGTCCCAGCTCTTAGGGTCTAGAAATAACCGCTAAAAAAAGAACCTCCCGACTTTTGTGGTGTCTTAGGGGATACAGTACAAAATTGCGGCTGTGCCAATGAGCAACTGAACCCATTTGGGGAGCAGAGGGAAGACAGGACTGCAGGCTATCCCAACCCATGAGGAAAGGGCCCCAGGACATTGCTCATTCTGGGAACCTGCACCCTCTAGGTATGGCTGCAGGACACTTGCAATAGGACAAGGCTAGTTTGATAGACCAGGGCAAAGTCACCCTTACTCTGAAGTTCCAGAAAGTCAAAACTCCTTGACCCAAGGTGTGGGTGGGGGAGGGGAAGTGCAGAAGGACCGGTCATTCTCCAGGCCATTGTCAGAGTTCAGCTGCAGCCTAAGGGAGTCTTGGCCAAGAATTTAGAGGAGGCCTCATTGGGAGTGGAGCTGGATCCTTGACAAAATTGAGGGTCCACCAGTGCGAGGACAGGCCTATCCTAGAGAAAGGGAGAGACAAACCTGGAGCCATGGGGAGTGACATACAAAATTTTATTATTATTATCATTATTATTATTATTTATTATTATTATTATTTATCAGTGCACAAAAAAGAAAGAAGAGAGAAAGGAAAAAAAATAATTAAAACGAACCGACACGTTGAAAGTGACGGAGGAGACCAGAACTGTGGAAGACTTTCGAAGGCTAGGCCTGATCCTGGATTCCACACTCCTGGTGCCGGGCCAGACCCACCCAAGACTGGGATCAGGTCCGGCCTCGGAGTTGGAACCTCGGCGCCCTCGCCATCCGGTTCCAGCCACTAGAGCCCAGTCGGGCGCCGGCAGCCGGTAGTTCCCTTAGACTGTTCTCTTTTCTCGCTTTCCTTTTCAAATAAAAAGGCTCGAAGGGAAGAGCAATCTGGGCTAGGACTCCAAGCCTTTTCGGATTTGTTCAAGGATTTTTATTTATTTATTTTTCACTTTTATTTACTTTGTTTCTGTTATTTCGAGTCGTCACGATCCACGGTTGAGGAGACATGCAAGGAGCATCGCCGCTACCGAGAGAGCAACTACAGGGTGGGGCGGGACAGGGCGGCGTGGTCGGGAACGTGGGGCACGGCCACAAGGGGCCAGCCCGGAGGATGGCTCTGCCCCCTTTGATGTAGCCTTGGAGGCCTGGGGCAGGAGGGTCGGACCGAGACAGAGACAAGTGAAGCAGAGAAAGAGACAGAGAAGGGGAGAGCAGCCGAGAAGAGGAAGATGAACCGGGAGGGATGCAGGGAGGTGAGAGCGAAAACACAGAATTACAGAGAAACAGCCAACGAAACAGAGGCGAGAGGTGTCCACGGGACCATGTTCATCATTTTGCATAGAGATTTCTTTCATAATTTTTTGTATCGTAAAAAATGCCCCCTCCCCCAGGACGTGCTGTGCTTTAGTGGGCATGTAGCTGTGTGCCCCCTCCCCCCAGCGAGCGGCGACTCTCACAGCACGGACAGCAGGGTGTATCTACAGGCAGGGCGGTTGGGGGTCAGGGACTCTACAGTACCCGGTGGGGCGCGGCAGAGAGGGAGGGGGCTATGTACAGAGAGAGGTTCGCCTCCACACCACACACACCGTCTTTCTGCAAAGCAGCCTGTTGGGTTTTTGTTTTGTTCATTTTTGCAAAGACCATCATATTAAATACATGTAGACTTTTTTTTTTTCCTGTCCTGTTCAGCTCCAGCCCAAGGGAAGGCTGGAGTTGAGGGGAGTGGGGCGGGAGGGCAGCCTCGGGTTTTCATTTCGGGGGGGATAGCTCGGTTGTCAGTTCCCTCCTTGCTCTTACAGCCCTCAGGTTGGGAATTTGGGGTGAGTGGTGGGGGGCAGCAAAGTACTGTTGGGAACTGTTCCCGCGGTGGCCCGGATGTGGCTGCGTGCTTGGGACCAAACACAAGGCGTCGTGGGATGAGCCAAAGGATGCGCAGGAGGGGAAAATGAGAGGCCAGCTGGTGGAAGGGGCGCTGAGGTAGGGGCAAGGCGGGGCCGAGAGCAGAGTCATTGTAGTGGGAGATCCCAGCTCCTGGGTAACTAGGCAGTTCAGGTGGACGAGCTCAGTTGGCGTCTGCTCGCCTTGGGTACCAGCCTTGGAAAACGCTGACTCCCCAAACGCTGTCCCTCGAGTCCGACCCTCACGTCCCGGTGCCACTGTCCGCGGCTGGGCGCAGACTGAAGGCCGGGTCAGCCGGGCAGGCACAGGGGGACCGGGCAGGAATTTCCCCCCAGGGATCCGCCGACGGCTCCTCCTCCTCCTGCTGCACAGTGTCCCCTTTTTAGTTTCCCCTGCTCAGTTTCTCCAGCGAAGCCTCCCGGCGCCCGGGCGTACGAAGCGGGCTGCCCCCGCGTGGGCCACGCTGATTGTGTGTCACAGAAACGTGTCCGGCGCGCGCGGGCCAGAGGCGGGCTAGCTGCCGGGCGGCGCCGCGGTCCAGGCAGGCGGGGAGGGGCGGCGGGCGGGGCTGGGGCCTGAGGGTTCCACCCGCGGCTCCACCCGTCCTGTCCCACCGAGGACGGGGTGAAGTGAAGGGCTGCGGGGGATGGGTGGGTGGAGCGTCTCGAGGTGGGGGTGGGACAGGGACGGTGGCCGAGATGGCAGCGCGTCGCTTCGGTCCTCCCTCCCTCTGGGGTGGGCGGTCAGACGGGGACGATGTGGAGGCCGAAGCTGTCTGCCTGAAGCTTGATGTGGTCCCCGCGGTAACTAGTGGCGGTCATAGGCAGCGGCAGCAGCGGCAGGGGCGGAGCCCCGGGGGGGCGGCACTATAATAATAAGGGGAACCTGGAAGTTAACACAGGAGAAGAATGGGCTGGGTGAGAGGACAAACAGGAGAACAAAAAAAGGAAAGAAAAGCAAAGAGAAGCCCTCCCCGGGTCCAGCAGGATCAGGACTGGAGGACTGTGCCTGGGCCCTGAGGCCAGATCCCTAGGAGGAATGCTGTGTTTGCAGGGTGGGAGGGGACGGGACAGGTGACACCCAGATGCGGACCGGCCCAGAGCCTTCCAACGAGAGTCAAGGGAAGGAAGAGTCTTGCTGGGGGCGCAGGCGTCCTGGAGGGATTCCCCAGGCCCCAGTGCTGTTCTGATGAGTCTGTCTCCCTAGCCCATCCGGGTACCCAAAGTTGGGGTGGTCCAGAGTGGGATCTGTGTCCGGAAGCAGACTGCGTGCCCGAATCTGGCGGCGACCCGCTGAGCCGCCGGCCAGCCAGGTGGCGTACTCACTTAGTAAGGCGGGGTTGCTGAATCTCCAAGCCTCGTTGTAGGCGGTGTACTGGGGGTGGCTGTATGGGTTGCCTGAGAACTCGCTCCCTGTGGGAGGGCGGGGAACTGGAATTAGAGGCGTTTAGCGTGCCCAGGTGGCCTCTTCTGCCCTCTCCCAGTCTCAGGCGTTGCAAGCAGGGCAAGGGCTCTTGGGGCCTGGTCAGAAGGGAGGCAATCCACACTCTCCGCTCTCTGAGTTGGGGCAGCCATCATAGGCAAGAAGTACCCATGTCCCTGCACACCTAGGCACGGAGGGATCTGTGGGCAGGTTTGTGCCTGGGCTCCCGTGGAAGGGTTTGGCCTTGGTCTGGCGGTTCCCACTTAAGTAACTAGGGGGCCTGAGAGCTTTTACAGCGGACACTTGCTTTAGGAACTCCACAGCACGAAAGGGGGGAAGGTGGTGAAGGAAAGCCCTTGGGACATTTTGTCCCAGAAAGTCCCAAGAATGGCATCTCATCGCGGTGCCAAAGCTAGGCAGGTGGTAGTGGTGGTGTTCTCCTGGGAAATAACCCCTCCCACTTTTCCCTCCCGAGGTTCAGCACCGAGGCTGTGCAACTCAGGAAGGAAACTGCGGGAATCCTGGAGGACTGCCCACAAGCCCAGGAGCAGGGAGTAGTGGAGGGCACCGTGGGTTGGGGAGCCTTCAGGAGCTGCCTCCCTCCCTCCAGGAGGAGAAAGGCCAGGCCTACGGGTTTCCCCTCGCCCTTTCTCCTGTGTGATGACCCCAGACTGTTTACAGTGATCCCTAACCGCGGGTTAAGTAGAGGAGAAGGGGCCCCACTCCGAGAAGGAGCTGGGGGGGGGGGGGGGGTGCAGCCACTGGAAAGCCTGTTTATTGACGAGGAGGGAAAGCATGCGTGCAGCAGGATAATGAGCTTCTGAGCTCAACTGTGACCAAGAGGAACTGAGCTATCTCCTTCCTCATCGCTAATGAAACAAGTGTAATTTCCTCATCAGCACTAGATTCTGTTTAACGACTCCCCCCTTGCCACCATGAGCTCTCTGCGGCTCCCCTCATCCCCACCTCCCTGTAGACTCCCTACCCCCACCTCCCCACTCTTTCCTCACCCCCACCTCCCTAAGACCTCCTCCAGCCTCCACCTGCTCACTGCTGGGCTCTTCCTCCAAAGCCATTCCTTGTCTCTCCCCCCCATCCCCAACACTCCTTGCCTCCTCCTCCCAAGTCTGATCAGGAATCCCTTCTTCACCTGCACCTCCAACTCCTCCCAACCCGCTTTCTCTAACATGTTCTCTACAGTGGACTCCCTGGTTTCTCAACTCCATCTCTGCTTCCTTAGGACTGTTCCATCATGGATGAGGCCAATTGCCCTTCCTATCCTCTCCTTCTCCCCGTACCAGTGAGGGTTAAACTTGAGGAACAGGGTACACAAAAGGGCTCTAGGGGCAATGGGTTGCAGGCTGGAAGAGTCTTGGCCACTCTAAGAGGAGAGAGATTTGGTGTTTCTGCGGATAAGAACTTCAACTCTCCTTGACTTTAAGCCACTCCCACTTGGGGTAAAGGGAGGAGATAGCAGCCAGTGGGCTTCAAGTAAACCTCTACCTCCTTCACTCTTAATCCAAGTCTAATGCCTGTTGTTAGTAAAAGGGTGCCCTAGAGTCCCAGAGGAGCACAGAGGGCCTGGGTTCTGAAGAAGTGTTGTAGAGATGTTCCAACTTGCTTCTCTCCCAAGCTAACGCCTCTCTGGTTCCCTCCTGTCCTCCATTACACTTTGAGACTAGCTTCCTTCTCTTCTCTGGTTTGAGATTGGTTCTCCACGGTGGTCTCTCTCCTCCTCCGGCTTGGTGTGGACCAGCGTGGCTTTGTCTGAATGACTGCCATGCCCCTGAAAATGGTCCTTGGTTCCAAGTTTCCATGGAAACCAAGGCAGGCTCTTCCAAGCTATGTCAGCTAGCTGGGTTGGACTGGAGCACTGGGGCATAGGCTTGGATAGGTGGGTGCTGAGGAGAGGCCACAACCTAAAGCTATGTACACAAGGGGCTTTTCCGTAAGTTTCCTCCTTGCATTGCTACTAAAGAGACAACTGTGGCCTCTAAGAAGCATAGATAGAAAGACAGTGGTTGGCAGGACAATGGTTCGTAGGGTCTCCTCCCACTCCCAGCCTCAGACTGTAGACGCTTAAGCAGCTCACCCACAATTTAGTTACCTCACCCCCCCACTTGAGACATCTACAGCACTGTCACCTACCAGGCACCATTCCTGCCAGGGTGGAGGTAGGGTAGCTTCCCTGGCCAGTGGGGGGGCACATGAGGGGGATAACCAGGTAAAGTGGTGCTCGCCATATCCCGACCTGGAAAAACACAAAGGGGAAGGGGTGAGGCCTGGAAGAGAGGGGTGTGTGTGTGTGTGTGTGTGTGTGTGTGTGTGTGTGTGTGTGTGTG